>CAEGAD010031055.1:0-22956 GCA_903067055.1 Poeciliopsis paucimaculata | reverse complement strand
ATGGTCTGAGGTAGGCCGTAGCTCAAAGGGTCTTGCCTAAGGACCCAGACTGGATAGCGCAATTTTTTGCCGGTTACAGCAAAATATTGCCGTAACCAGCAAAAAATTTACTGACTTGTGAACATGTGGTTTCATTTTGCTCCTAAATGTTTGCTGATTTATATTCTACCTATTTTTGCTGGTTCCTTATGTAAACTATGACCGAATGCTAAACCTTTAAATAACATGGAACCGACACTAGTTCCTCTTCCTCATGATGAAGTCATCATCACTTCACCTCTTCCTGGTTTTGGTTGCCTCAGAATATGGAACAATAAATTTAAACATGACATTTAACAGCGCCTCTTCAGGACTTTATCTCAGCAGAATCTGAACGTCCAAACGTTTCCAGGCTGCTGCTGCATTTACCTGCTTACTTTAACACACCTGTTGGTTCGTTCATGTCATCGACAGCTGAAGCTGCTGAGGTGAAACACCAGCATTTGTTTTTGAACAAAACTTTATTGCAGAAACAGCCAAACACAAACACACTTCTTCTACAGTGTCTTGAGTGACTAGCAGTAGCAAAGAACCAACAGGGTTACAGAAAAACATGCGAGCCAAATGACACAACCGGTGATTATTAGAAAACAAGACAAACATAAAGCGTAATAAACAGCTGGAGTTATTGTACGAGGTCTTAATCATTAAATGGATAAATGTCAAAAACCAAACAGCACAGCAGCATCTTTGGTAACATCAAACATTTGTGTAGGTAATATTTGGCCATAATGATCAGGTTATTAACTATAAAATTTAATTTTGTGTCCAAAAGATAAATGACAAATATAACATTGTTGTAAGTTAAAGTTGGAATATTTAAATTGTTGGTTAGCAGCCAATTATGAAAATCCTCCCAAAATTTAGATGCATAACTACAAGAAACGAATAAATGTTGCAAAGTTTCTACATTAGATTGACAAAAGGTACAGTCATTTACCTCAGAAGGGCTTTCTGTAGAAAAACAAGAAAGAAAAATGGATTTTCGTTTTCCATTGTCTTTAAGACCCTGGAGTTGAGAGAAATTAAAGATAAACTGGCTTTCAGAGAAACCATTAGCTGGACCACGCAGCAACAGGAAACAGTTCTGAGTAAATTAAGAATCGCCAACAAGAGAAAAAGTTTCCACAGATCTGAAGTTTGTTTGCTGCAAACAGGATTGTAGCAAACAATCCAACAGGATTGGTGCATTTACCTGTGGTCATCAATGATCAACCATTATCTTACATCCTTGTCCATCTTGCCTCGGGAGCTGCTGCTGCCTCTCCAGCCAACGTTCCGGGCGAGAGGCGGACAGGTCACTAGTCTGTGGCAGGGCAACACAGAGACAGACGGGACACACAACCACACACACACAACCACACACACATTCACACCTAAGGGGAATTTAGAAAGACCAACTAACCTCATGTTTTTGGACTGTGGGAGGAGGCTGGAGTACCCAGAGAGAACCCTTCCCACCATGCAGGAAGTGAACCCACCATGTACATGAACATGCAGAAAGACCCTGGACCAGGAATCGCACCTAGGACCTTCTTACTGCAAGGCAACAGTGGTACCTGCACAGTGGTGCAGTGAACTGCACCACTGTGCAGCTGCTCATCAATGATCTCTGAGGGAATATAATAATACACACCTCAATGGTTCGCACCACACAGACTCATATATACATATATATGTGTGTGTGTGTGTGTATGCACATGCCTACATCACTTTAAATACGATTAAATAACCCAGTGTTTTTTAAAAATCTAATGAACTGACTTCTAACAGAATTTGATTTATTTCCTGAAAGATTTATCATAGAAAATCCCATTTTCTCTCTATTTAGTATCAACTTTAAATGCTGACATTCCTCTGAATACTTATTACATTCTAATAAGACATGTTCCACTGTTTCTATCTGATTACAATAATTACAAGTCCCAGTTTCATGTTTCCCTTTTCTGAAAATAGAACTATTAAGTCCAGTATGACCAATTCTAAGTTGAGATATTACTACCTCTTCTTTCTTTACTTCCTGCTGTCTCCTGTTCACTTCCTGCTGCCTCCGCTTCACTTCCTGCTGTCTCCTGTTCACTTCCTGCTGTCTCCCCTTCACTTCCTGCTGCCTCCCCTTCACTTCCTCTGCCTCCGCTTCACTTCCTGCTGTCTCCCGTTCACTTCCTGCTGTCTCCCCTTCACTTCCTGCTTTCTCCCCTTCACTTCCTGCTGTCTCCCCTTCACTTCCTGCTGTCTCCCCTTCACTTCCTGCTGTCTCCTGTTCACTTCCTGCTGTCTCCCCTTCACTTCCTGCTGTCTCCTGTTCACTTCCTGCTGCCTCCACTTCACTTCCTGCTGTCTCCTGTTCATTTCCTTCTGCCTCTGCTTCACTTCCTGCTGTCTCCTGTTCACTTCCTGCTGCCTCCCCTTCACTTCCTGCTGTCTCCTGTTCACTTCCTGCTGTCTCCTGTTCACTTCCTGCTGCCTCCCCTTCACTTCCTGCTGTCTCCCCTTCACTTCCTGATGTCTCCTGTTCACTTCCTTCTGTCTCCCGTTCACTTCCTGCTGTCTCCCCTTCACTTCCTCTGCCTCCGCTTGACTTCCTGCTGTATCCCCTTCACTTCCTGCTGTCTCCCCTTCACTTCCTGATGTCTCCTGTTCACTTCCTGATGTCTCCTGTTCACTTCCTGCTGCCTCCCCTTCACTTCCTGCTGTCTCCCCTTCACTTCCTGATGTCTCCTGTCCACTTCCTGCTGTCTCCCCTTCACTTCCTGCTGTCTCCCCTTCACTTCCTGCTGCCTCCCCTTCACTTCCTGCTGTCTCCTGTTCACTTCCTGCTGCCTCCCCTTCACTTCCTGCTGTCTCCTGTTCACTTCCTGCTGTCTCCTGTTCACTTCCTGCTGTCTCCTGTTCACTTCCTGCTGTCTCCCCTTCACTTCCTGCTGTCTCCCTTTCACTTCCTGCTGTCTCCTGTTCACTTCCTGCTGCCTCCCCTTCACTTCCTGATGTCTCCTGTTCACTTCCTGCTGTCTCCTGTTCACTTCCTGCTGTCTCCCCTTCACTTCCTGCTGTCTCCCCTACACTTCCTCTGCCTCCGCTTGACTTCCTGCTGTCTCCCCTTCACTTCCTGCTGCCTCCCCTTCACTTCCTGCTGTCTCCCCTTCACTTCCTCTGCCTCCGCTTCACTTCCTGCTGTCTCCCCTTCACTTTCTGCTGTCTCCCGTTCACTTCCTGCTGTCTCCTGTTCACTTCCTGCTTTCTGCCCTTCACTTCCTGCTGTCTCCTGTTCACTTCCTGCTGTCTCCCCTTCACTTCCTGCTGTCTCCCGTTCACTTCCTGCTGTCTCCTGTTCACTTCCTGCTTTCTCCCCTTCACTTCCTGCTGTCTCCTGTTCACTTCCTGCTGTCTCCCCTTCACTTCCTGCTTTCTCCCCTTCACTTCCTCTGTTTATTTTTAGTGTGGTCGACCTCCATTACATGTCGACGGTGCAGAGTTTGATTTAGTCAGGTCAATATAGAGAGGCCTGTTAAATGGTAAATGGAGTGAACTTATATTGGCTTTCTAGTCATTTTGACCAGTAAAGCTGAAGTACCCAGAGAGAACCCTCACATCCACAGGGAGAACCAATAATTCAATCCAAAAAGTGGGACTCAGTTAAGATATAGATTAATTCCATACACACTTAAAGTGTTTACTTATGCTATTCTGATACTTTTGGTTTAAAGACAGACAGAGGCATATTTCTTATTCTGTGATTTTTTTCCCACTAGTCTGCACCATCAGCATGCTAGCATGCTAGCGTAGCAGGTGTGCCGGTGGGTAGAGTTCCTTAATGTTCTAAGTAAAAACAATCATGTTGTAATGTAACTGCTAAAATTAAAATAAATGTGAAAATTCATAATACAATGAAGTCACAAAACCAACTGAAAATGATATTCATGATTTCCTGTAATGAGCAATTTATTTCTCCTTATTGCTCATTTATGTTAATGATGTCATGGAGGAAAATATGAAAAAAACTAAACAAAAAGCAAATCCCAGCTGGAATGTCCCCAAAGTTCTGATACAGAAAACAACAAATCACCAAACCGAAGTCCAATTCAATATGGGTGACATGTAAAACATAAAGTGCAAGTTTATTTACACTTTCCACTTTCTGTTTCCTCTTAAATCAGCAGCATTGAGGACAGCGTACTATTAACTTGTTCCTTCACAAGACATTAAAAAAAACGAAAAAACCCAAACAGCTTTACTAAGATTTATCATAGCCGCACCCAAACGGGGTGCGGCTATGATATCTGATGCATATGGCTATGATATCTGATGCCATATCTGATGCATTCCTGCATCAGATATGTTCAATTTCTCCAGTTTTATCAAAATCCATCCTGCACAAGACACCAACCAGACCAACCAACCAAAAAAGGAACAAGACACCTTCCTTTGTTTCACTGGATGTATTTAACCTGACTTCAAATAAGTTAACAAAAAACCCTCCCAACTTATTTACAACTTGGCATCTTCTGTGGTAAGTTTGTTCTGTTAATGAATAAAATTTAGTGACACTAGAGTGGCTTTATTCACAATAATAAAATAGAAACTGAGGTGACAAAGAGACAGGGAAGACATGCAGCAAAGGTCAAAGGTCAGGAACTAACTGCTTCAGGGCCTTCCTCTACACCAGACTTAGTAAATTAACTCAAACATGACTTTACATCCAAACAATAATTCTTCAACATTTAAGAAAACTCAGAAACTATTTGGGTTTGTTTAAAAGCTTAAGAGCTTCTTTTTTAGTAACCTCCGGGATTCGGACCAACAGCGAACTTTAATCGTTTGGGTAACGCCGCCTGGCCTCGGGCCGCCCGAGCTGCCGGCTGGCTGCAGAGGAGCGGACCCCGCTGAGTGACAGCCGCCCCGCCTCCGCCGCTCCGCCCGGCTTCCGCCATCTTGTCTCTCCCTAGCTGCCAGAAGCCGAGCGCGGAAGAGGAAACGGTTGTGTGCGGGCTGAGCAGGTTCTGCCTGTCCTCCAGCCTCCAGCAGAAAGCAGCGCTTCAGCAGAGACCCGGACAGAGATGGCTGGACGGCTACCGGCGTGTGTGGTGGACTGCGGGACGGGGTAAGCATCTGGAGCCGGGGAGCGGGGCGGCGGTCCGGGGCTCTGTCCGGGGCGGCGGTCCGGGGCTCGGTCCGGGGTTTCTGTTTACCGAACTTTGACTGACAGCGCTGGTTCTGTACGCTGGTTCTAACCTGGTGAACAAACGGAACCAACCAGAACCGGTTACGGGTCGGTTTCCTCCGGGTTGCCGCGATGGCTGCTCTAATGTTAAACCAAACATTATGAATCTGTTCAGCTACGCATGCGCGGTGCTACTTCCTACACTCAGCCGACACTTCCTCATTCAGCCTTTTTAGTCCATATATGGTTGTAACTCGGGACCAGAACCCCGTTATTACGCCGGGCCAGAACAGGTTATGGTTCTGACAGTGGGTTCATCCTGCTGCTCTGCGGACGGGATGGTTCTGGTTCTGGACATTTGGATCCGATTCTTGTGGAGACACTTCCCTCTGACTGCAAACCGGTTCTGCAAAACCAAAAAAAGACTTCTGGTTCTGTTAGAGTAGTACTGTGCAAAAAGGTCATCTTTGTTCTCCTTTACGGTCCTGGATAGTAGATCTGTTGGGTTTCTAAGTTGGTTCTGATCAGTTGGGTTTCTGGGTGGTTTTCAGTTATTTTTCGGGACTTTGCATTGTGGATGACTTGCGGTCCAGTCCAGCAGAACCTTATGGGCCAGCGGCCTCCTAAGTGTTTGGCCAGACTCTGTCAGTGAACTTGATATTCAGTCGGTTCTGAAATGTTTCAGTTCATGCAGCAAACAGAGGAAAGTGCCAGAGGCCAAAGAAAGCTGAAAGAAACCTGGAGGAGCGAAGGCGGCTCCTAGGAGACGGACTGACCCAGGCCCGTCCTCCTGTGAGACCCGACACAGGACTGGTTTCTGGTGATGGGCTCGGTACCAGGAGGTTCTGATGATGTCATCAGCTGTTGCTGTCCACAACATAAACATAAATAAATAACAGGATTTAGGGCGGCCATCTGGAGCGGTCGGCTGCTCCACTCAGCCTTATATGTCTGGCAGACGCACAGTTAATAGAGCATAACTCGCTAAATACTAAACAGATTTTCACAGTTGTTTTGCTGTAAACCTCATTGAAACATCTATCAAAGCTCCATTGACAAGAAAGTTATCCTTGAATAAACTGACACATCATTCAGCATATTTAAATATTCTTAGTGGGAAAACAGAATAGATTCAGATTAGAACATTTTGATATTGATGTATGATGAGTTTTTTGCAGATCACAAAACTAGTCATCATTTCTTAAATATATTATTTAATAATATCAATACATATTTATATAAATATAAAATCACAGAGAAACAAAGATGATTAAAAAATGATGAACATGGTTATATACATAATGTCTATATAGATTTTATTCATGTTTTCCAGCCGAAGAGCTTCAGACCTTTATCAGTGCAGAGAGTCATCTCTCCCTCCTCTTCCTCACATCGTCTTTATGAAACATTCAAACTAAAACAGGAGCCATCTTACTGCAGACACAGTGAAACAATTACACATAAATAACAGTCTTTGCCTCCTTGTCAGGGAATAAAACTTTTCAGATTTCCTAAATCTCTGTTGGCCTTCACAGCTGAACCCAGTGTTACACCAAACACTGTCTTAATATTATCTGCTTTTTGCTGCTGGATATAACACAGCTTAGTAATATTTTATTCACAAAATATAAACTATAATATGTCCATCTTACTTGTGAAACGATATCCCCTGAGATCTCACGTTAATAGTCCAAAGATCTGAACAAAAATATCCGGCGGTGCTGAAGCTTCTGCTGCTGTTTGGTTTAGCCAAGTAGGAGAGACGGCAGCCCCAAGACGGCCGCCCCAAGACGGCAGCCCCAAGACGGCCGCCCCAGGACGGCCGCCCCAAGACGGCAGCCCCAAGACGGCCGCCCCAATGAGGTGGCCGAACTGTCCTCTTCGGGGGCTGCCCAAGACAGGGCTGGGACACAGAGCACTCTCTGCTCTGTTTCCCAGAGTAGACAGTGGTCCTTGTGGACCACCTTCCGTGGTCCACAAGGTGAGAATTTCACTTTCTGTTCTGCAGTGATTCTGGGTTCAGCCGGACAGGTCGTCATAGTGACGCCGCAGCAGAGAGGACCTCTGTGCGGTACCGACCCGGATCAGAACCGGGTGCCGCGGGTTGGGCTCCCCGGCTGCGTGCGCTGCATATTTGCGGCGTGTAGTGGCAGGTTGCGGCCAACATGCTGGGACTGTTGTTTGAAATGAGCCGGGTCAGACGGGTCGCAGCAGAACCAGGGAAATGTTCTGACAGTTAGAGGCGGCGCTGTGGTGGTGATGATGGTGATGAAGGGCACCAGTAGAATAAACCAGCAGCATGTTGGGTTCTGTTCTGGCCCGGTTCAGGAGCCCTTCGTCAGGCTCCAGACGTTTGTCTGTAAACAGAAAGTGCTTTGATCAGGGTATTGGATCACATCCTGTATTGTTAGAGCTGCTGTTTGGACCTGGACGGGTTCTGTTGGGTCAGACAGATCAGTGGTCATTTGGACCCAAAAGGAAAGTGGTGGAGTTGTGGTGAAGCTTGGGCTCAACATAGCAGAACTTCAACAGAATGGTCTAGTCGAAGTACAGACCTCAGCCTGACATAAATGCTGTTTTTGGACTGAAGGTTCTCCAGAACCGCTGCCAGGTTCTGATAAAAAACTTCCTGCTGTCCAGAACCTGAAACAACATGAAGGACATTGACTTCCTGTTGGAGCCCAACCAGAACTAGAACCATCAGCAGATTAAAATAACCCGGCTGATCAGAACCTCTGGCCCGGGTTCTAACAGTAACTGGGCTGTTTTCTTCTCTTAGTTACACCAAGCTGGGCTACGCAGGAAACACTGAACCGCAGTTCATCGTTCCTTCATGTGAGTAGACAGGAAGTCCTGCTCCTGCGGACAGGAAGTCCTCCTCCTAACACTTCTTGTTTCTTCAGGCATCGCCATCAAGGAGTCGGCTAAGGTGGGCGATCAGGCCCAGCGGAGGATGATGAAGGGAGTGGACGACCTGGACTTCTACATCGGTGATGAAGCCGTGGACAAACCCACCTACTCCACCAAGGTAAGAGGTCAGAGGTCAGGAGTCAGGTTTGAGCAGAACCTCAGGGGTCACGCCATCGTGACTCAGCAGAGAACCATGAGGAACCTTCTGGACGGTTTGATGTATTTATCCACACTTAGCGGCCAACCAGGGCAACCAAACTACTTTACACTTTACCCAAATGGACCAGTTCAGCTGTCTGCGGTCCATGTTCGCTTTGAGTGGTGGTTCTGCTGGACAGGACGGGTTCTGGAGGTCCAAACAGAGCGAGGGTCATCAATTTGGTCAGGGTCCGATCCTCCATCCAGAGTTCCTCTCATGCTGTGAGCTAGATCGGTTCTGTTGGAAATCATGGTCGGTCCAGGTGGTCTCTGGGCCGGTAGGTTCTGCTGGGTTCTGGACCGTGCTGTCCTGTTGCTGACCTCTGACCTCTCCTGCCCCAGTGGCCGATCCGCCACGGAATTGTGGAGGACTGGGACCTGATGGAGCGCTTCATGGAGCAGGTCATTTTCAAGTACCTGCGGGCCGAGCCGGAGGACCACTACTTCCTGTTGGTGAGTTCTGGAAGAGCCACCAGACCCAGCCCATTTCACGGCCAGCCCAGTGGGTCTGACCCGGTCTCCTGTTTGCAGACGGAACCTCCTCTGAACACGCCGGAGAACCGGGAATACACGGCCGAGATCATGTTCGAGTCCTTCAATGTCCCGGGGCTCTACATCGCCGTGCAGGTCAGAGGTTCTGGTTCTGATCCGGCTTCTCCTGGTTCTTTTTCATGGTTCTGATCCCCTCTGTGTGTACTGCAGGCGGTTTTGGCGCTGGCAGCCTCCTGGACTTCCAGGCAGGTCGGAGAGCGGACCCTGACCGGAACCGTCATCGACAGCGGAGATGGCGTCACTCACGTCATTCCTGTGGTGAGTCCTCCCTGTGGACCCCCTGTCCCTGCTGTGCTCCCTGGGGACGCCCTGGCCTCCCTGGGGACCCCCTGTCCCTGCTGTCCTCCCTGGGGACACCCTGGCCTCCCTGGGGACCCCCTGTCCCTGCTGTCCTCCCTGGGGACCCCCTGTCCCTGCTGTCCTCCCTGGGGACGCCCTGTCCCTGCTGTCCTCCCTGGGGACCTCCTGCCCCTGCTGTCCTCCCTGGGGACCCCTTGTCCCTGCTGTCCTGCCTGGGGACGCCTTGGCCTCCCTGGGGACCCCCTGTCCCTGCTGTCCTCCCTGGGGACCCCTGTCTCTGCTGTCGTCCCTGGGGACGCCCTGTCCCTGCTGTCCTCCCTGGGGATGCCCTGTCTCTGCTGTCCTTCCTGGGGACGCCCTGTCCCTGCTGTCCTCCCTGGGGATGCCCTGTCTCTGCTGTCTCCCTGGGGACCCCCTGTCCCTGCTGTCCTCCCCTGGGACGCCCTGGCTTCCCTGGGGACCCCCTGTCCCTGCTGTCCTCCCCTGGGACGCCCTGGCTTCCCTGGGGGGACCCCCTGTCCCTGCTGTCCTCCCTGGGGACGCCCTGTCCCTGCTGTCCTCCCTGGGGACCCCCTGTCCCTGCTGTCCTCCCTGGGGACCCCTTGTCCCTGCTGTCCTCCCTGGGGACGCCTTGGCCTCCCTGGGGACCCCCTGTCCCTGCTGTCCTCCCTGTGGATGCCCTTTCTCTGCTGTCCTCCTTGGGGATGCCCTGTCCTCCCTGGGGATGCCCTGTCCTCCTTGGGGAGGCTCTGTTGGACGCTGCAGCTGTTTCTGTACAGTGGCGTGGAGGTCCAAACCTGCTGCAGACTCGGGAAGCTGCTTCTGATTCTCCTGTAAGTGTGGTGGCTTGCTGCTGTCACCTGGTGGTCGCTGTGGCTCACTGCAGGTCGACCTCATGGCTCATTTAAAGCCCAGCTCTGCTTTACTGACCTGGTTTAACAGTTTTCTAAACATTAAACCAACTGAGTTGGGTTCCTCAGTTTTTCTGAGCAATCTCCCGTTGAGCATCAGAGATGTTTTTAAATCTGCTTCCTCTGCTGTAATAACATTTTTATTAAAATGTTAAAACTGAATTTATTGGAACCATGAAAACAGTCCAGATGGAAACTTGAAAGATGAATGAACAAGAACCTGATATTTAAGAGCTGATTTCCTGATCATTTGTCCTCTCTTTTCTCTCTGTCCCCCTCTACCCCAGGCTGAAGGCTACGTGATCGGCAGCTGCATTAAGCACATCCCCATCGCAGGCAGAGACATCACCTACTTCACCCAGCAGCTGCTGAGGGACAGGGAGGTGGGCGTGCCCCCGGAGCAGTCCCTGGAGACAGCCAAGGCGGTCAAGGTGAGTCCCCAGCTGGACGAAGAGGAATGTTAATGTCACCCTGAATATTAACCTAAAGGTTGATAAGATCAGTCTGGCTGTTTGACATCAAAACATCAGGCCCTGCTGTTTTTCATGTGGCCACCAGGTGGTGCTGTTGGCCTGTAAAAGGTTTTAGTTGGACATCAGCTGATAGTTGGACTATCAGGTGATAGTTGGACTATCAGGTAAAGGTAGAAGCTTTTTCTACCTAAAAAGCTTCAGGTAGAAATCCAAAACTTGAAGCTTCACTGAAGCCGGTCAAAGACTTTAGATCCACCAGAGCTCTGGTTCCCCTCATTCAGCTCCACGTTCCCTCTGACGTTCCCCCTCTCGTTCCCTCTCAGGAACGGTTCAGCTACGTGTGTCCGGACCTGGTCAAAGAGTTCAGTAAGTACGACTCTGACGGGTCCAAATGGATCAAGCAATACACCGGGGTCAACACCGTCAGCAAGAAGGAGTTCACCATCGATGTGGGCTACGAGCGCTTCCTGGGCCCGGAGATCTTCTTCCACCCAGAGGTCAGACTGGTGATTATTGCACAGCGACGCAGCGGGTCCGGCTGGCCGCGTTAGGGCGACCCGACCCGACTGTCGGAACCTTTTGACCGGCTTTCTTTGGTCCCAGTTCGCCAACCCAGACTTCACCCAGCCCATCTCAGAGGTCGTGGACGAGGTCATCCAGAACTGTCCCATCGACGTTCGCCGTCCGCTCTACAAGGTAACCGCGGCGTCCCGGTCTGGCCTGGCCTGGTTCTGCAGGTCCATAACCCAAATGTTCCTCCTTCCTCAGAATGTGGTTCTGTCCGGAGGCTCAACCATGTTCAGGGACTTTGGGCGGCGGTTGCAGAGAGACCTGAAGAGGACGGTGGACGCCCGGCTGAAGCTGAGCGAGGAGCTGAGCGGAGGAAAGCTCAAGGTGGGAACCGACGCCGCAAAGTTCTCAGGCCTTGTTTACAGTAAACAGAACCTTCCAGACTTTGCTTTCCGGTTCTGTTTCCATTAATCAGCCTGGTTCTGTTCTCTCTAAAGCCCAAACCAATCGATGTTCAGGTCGTCACTCATCACATGCAGAGATACGCCGTGTGGTTCGGAGGATCCATGCTGGCATCGACGGTAAGCATCTGCAGACGCTAACATTAGCGTTAGCTGTTGGCTCAATAATCATACTACTGATGTTAGCATCCACACTTTAATGGTGACCATTAACAAAGCTAGCAACATGCATGAACAGTTCTGGCCTCGAATTACCACACATCCAACACATGAGTCGTAAGCTTAACAATCTGCCCTCCGTCTTTAAAGAACACACAACGGATTACAACAGCATTCAGTTGTAGCATTTTAGCTTTACTTATTTCAGCTCCAGTGACTTGTACTTCACTTATACAAGGAACTGTAGTGTTTTTGTTTGTTGTCATCATCATCCATCCATCATCATCCATCATCATCCATCCATCCATCATTCATCCATCCATCATCATCCATCCATCATCATCCATCCATCATCCATCCATCATCATCCATCATCCATCCATCCATCCATCATCCATCCATCCATCATCCATCCATCATCATCCATCATCCATCCATCATTCATCCATCCATCCATCCATCATCCATCCATCCATCCATCATCCCTCCATCATCATCCATCCATCATCCCTCCATCATCATCCATCCATCATCATCCATCCATCCATCCATCATCCATCCATCCACCATCCATCCATCCATCCATCCATCCATCATCATCCATCCATCCATCCATCCATCCATCCATCCATCCATCCATCCATCCATCCATCCATCCGGGGTCGGGTCGCGGGGTCAGCAGCCTAAGACTTCCCTCTCCCAGCCTCTTCCAGCTCCTCCAGGGGAATCCCAAGGCGTTCTCAGGCCAGCTGAGAGACATCGTCCCTCCAGCGTGTCCTGGTCTTCCTCTCCTCCCGGTGGGACATGAACTCCTCACAGGGAGCCGTCCGTCCTGACCAGATGCCCGAGCCTCAACTGGCTCCTCTCAATGTGGAGGAGCAGCAGCTCTACTCTGAGTCCCTCCAGGATGACTGAGCTTCTCTCTCTAAGGGAGAGCCCAAGCACCCTAAGGTGGAAACCCATTTCGGCCGCTTGTATCCGAGATCTCGTTCTTTCGGTCATGACCCAAAGCTCATGACCAAAGAGGAGGATAGGAACGTAGATCGACCGGTAAATCGAGAGCTTTGCTGTTTGGCTCAGCTCTCTATTCACCACGACGGACCGGCACAGCGCCAATCCACCTGTCGATCTCCCGCTTCCTTCTTCCCTCAGAGATACTTGAACTCCTCCACTTGGGGCAGGACATCCTCCTCGACCCGGAGAAGGCACTCTACCCTTTTCCAGCTCAAGGGTCTGAATGCAAATTTTAATTCCAAAACGGACTTAAAAACTGAACTCTCTCGGTCCGGTTGAAGTGGACTGTAAAACGGTAGAAAATCTGTCTGAATGCAACCTGACTAGAGACCGTTTCAACGGCAGGAAGTTAGCGACAGTGCAGGGCATTCTGAGTAATATATTACTCTCCAAACTAAACTGTTTATAGATTCATATCAAGGGAGAAAATGTACAAACATCAGCAGTTTCCTCAGCTGTAATTTATTTATAGAAATCGGCTAAGAAATAAAGGTGCTGCCATCATTTTCCAGTTCATCCAGCACCGGACCGGCCCGGTTTAGTGGACAGACTCACTACGTTGTAGCGACGCCTCGTAGCATTAGCGGCTAACAAGCCATGGCCAAACTAATAATGTAGATCAATGAAGAAATCCTAAAGTCCAACCCCACGCCGTTTCCTTTTTGTGAAGAAGAAAGTCGCTCTGGTCTTCTTCAGAGGGTTGGTGTCGATTCCTTGAATTGTTCTTGGTGCAGCGCCCCCACAGGCGGTGGGGGGAACAGGTTTTTTAGTTAGTTTGGGTCGTTTCACTCAGTGCGGTATGAATGAGAACTAGAGTTCTGAAAATGTAACAAATGTTGCAACTTTAGTCCCCAATGGTACCAAGTCCACCGGATTATCTGGTCTGAACACTCCAAAGTGGGTGGAGCCAAGCTGCACTGAGGGCGTGGCCAGATGTGGGAATAAGAGACTGTAATCATTTCTTCTATTGCTTCAACCCGACTCCAGTCCGGCCACCTAGAAAGTCTGGTTCAGTTGGTGAGGTGTGAATTCTAGGCGACCTCTGACCTCTGGTCCTCCAAAACTTGGTCTGGGTTCAGTTGAAGTGAACTCTGTTTTGATTTAAATGCGTATTTGAACGCCAAATGGACCAGAGAGCGCTCCAAAAGCAGGAAGTGGACTACAGCGCAGGGCATTCTGGGTAAATACAGCCAAAGCTAACATGCTAGCCTAGTCCTAGCAGCAGAAATGGCTCCTGGTCTTTAGCTTAAAGAGAAATCCTCCAACACTAAAATCTGACGCCTCCATCTTGTTTCCATCTGGTGAAGCAGAAAGTTGCTCTCAGCATCTTCAGAGGTTTTTGTGTCGTTTCCTTCAGTGGTTCTTGGTGCAGTGCCCCCACAGGCCAGGAAGGGAACAGGTTGGTTTGACTCAGATCCACAGCAGCTGGAGGAGGAGCAGATGTTCTGGTTCCAGTAGAACCGGGTCGACCGGATCATCAGAGGAAAACAATATGAACTCATGTTCTGCAGTGACGACAGGAAGATGATCTGATCCATTTCCCGTCAAGTTGGACCTCAAGGAGGAACATTCAGGTGGATTTGATCAGAGTTTGGAACCAGGAGGAGACATGAAGGTTTCCCAAGGCCTTCATCTCATCCTCCTCTTCCTCAGGAATGTCTTCCTCCTCTTCAGTTAGCAGAGCCGTTGTCTTCATCTCCTCCTCCTCCTGGTTGAGGAGTTAACCAGCCTCCGCCCTCCCCTGTGAATAGGGGGTCTGAGTGCTCCTCTTTGTGCTCCAGCTGATCACTGAAGTGTGATGTCAGCAGGACTCCGCCCGCTCCGATTGTCCAGGATTCTGGTTTTTATTGGATAAGTGGAGCGGCTTCCTTTGTGCCTTTGAGCCTGAGGTGGCCCGTTGGGCTCTTAATCACCGTCCTGAGCTGCGCTGTGTTCGGGGGGGTGGGGCCCATTCAGACCGAGCTGTTGATCTCCAGCTCAGGAAGGTAAACAAACGCCAAATAAAAGGCGGACCTTAGAGCCGAGCCGGCACAGTGCGGTTCTGGAGTCCAGAGAGGTTCTGATTCCCATCCAGGAACTGGAGCCACTGACCGATCCCAGATACTGATCACCTTGACTGGTTCTAGATGGGATTTTTATGGAGTTTCTAAAGGCTGGTTGGACTCCAGCCTCAGAACCAGAATCATATGGGTTCTGTCTGGAAAGTTACACAGAGAAAAAATTAACAATCATTTTTGTTATTTAATCTGACTCAAGAAAAATAATAGAAATTATATTTTCACTGTGCTAGTTATTCATTTATAAATGTTACAATTTCAAATCACACTAAGTATTTAGTTTCAAACTAAATATTTTGTTTACAAACTAAATATTTAACTAGTAAACTTAATACATAGTCTATAAACTAAGCATATATATGTATAAATTCAGAACCAGATGAATGAGACGTTTTTCCAGAAAATCAGCAGCAGAAACGAATCGGGTTCAAAGATTAGGACTGTGACATCACTGTGACATCACTGTGATACCTTCTGGAAGCAGGAAGTTTATTATTTTCCATCAAATACTCAGTAAAATTCCCATGAGGTGGAAATGATTCTTGCTTTGATCAGAAATCAGATGGCAAACAAAGATGTCCGCCTCCATGTTCTCCACAGGATGCAACCTGACCCCGGTTCTACCAGAACCAGTTGAACAAAGCAGCTCCTGTAAGAGGTTCTGGAGCAGCTCATCAGAATCTTGCTTCATGGCTCGGTCCAGGAGAACCCAGGTAGAAGCTCCAGAACCAGCTGTGATTCTGTAGGAAATAAACAAAATAAATCCCAAAAACGACGCAGAAGTTTGGATCCGTCTGTTAAGTCTCATCAGAACCAAAATTCCTCATGTGCACTTTGACACCCACAAGATGCAAAGCAACTTTCCATGGGATCCTGGAGCTGGAACTGGACCATCCAGGACCAATTGGACTAGAACAAGCAGAACTTCTGCAGTCTCCTGGTTTAAAGGATGACTTCATGCCAGCCAATCAGGAGACAATGTTCTGTTGCCATGGTAACGAACGTGCTAACACAGCTTCTGCAGGATGTTGGCATGTGTGTGTGAACCAGGTTTTTATGTCTTTGTGGGGCCATAGGCTGTCTATGTGTGTCTGAGGGACGTTTCTTGGACCCGTGAGGGGAAATGGTGAGGAATGAATCTTAGGGTTTGGTCTGATGGTCAGGGGTTGGTTTAGGGTTTGGTCTGATGGTCAGGGGTCGGTTTAGGGTTTGGTGTGATGGTCAGGGGTCGGTTTAGGGTTTGGTCTGATGGTCAGGGGTCGGTTTAGGGTTTGGTCTGATGGTCAGGGGTCGGTTTAGGGTTTGGTCTGATGGTCAGGGGTCGGTTTAGGGTTTGGTCTGATGGTCAGGGGTCGGTTTAGGGTTTGGTCTGATGGTCAGGGGTCGGTTTAGGGTTTGGTCTGATGGTCAGGGGTCGGTTTAGGGTGAGGCTGTGTGAAAATTAATGGAAGTTTATGTAGAGTCCCCAGATAACACAAAAACAAGACTGTGTGTGCTAACTGTTTTTATGCTGCTGTGACTGTGAGGACCAGCAGGCACAGTGTAAAGCTTCTGATTCTGACCCAGTCGGCAGGATGTCCCCATGTCTCTCCGGTCCAGGTTTAGAGTGTCTCTGTCTCTCTGCAGATGCCTCGTTCTTAATGTGCGTACAAAGCAACAATCAGGCCCATCTGTCCCAGTTTGCCCCCCCGCTCCCCAGTAAATCTTCCCAGTTAGATCCCCCCCTCAACCCCTGTCCCCGTCAGCGGGTGGGGACTGAAAGCCAATCAAAAAGCTATAGAAGAGTCCTTTGCTGCAGGGACACAATCGGGGCCCGGGGCCCCTTCACCCCCGTTACTCCCCCCTCAGTGGCTACTGGGTCCTGACGGTCGGTGAGACGGGGACAGATGGGAGGAATAATCAGCGCTGTTTGTCCCTGAGTCCTGTCTGGCAGGCTGAAGACGTCCTGTCCCTGCAGACGTCTCACTCTGAGGACACTATGGAGACACCAAGCGGACAAGTCCAACTGCTCATCACACAGCTAAGCTCACTGGTATTCATCAGAACCCGGTCTGGATTTGACTAGGCCACTCCAGGACATCAGTCCTCCATCATTCTTTAAGCTGCCAGGGGTATGAATAATTCTGGACCAAGTTGTGAGCAGAACCACAAGCTTCCCAGTTCAAACTGGTTTCTGTTCCCCGTCCCGCTGGAGTTCCAGCAGATGAGATGAGCGATCTGGAAGACGGCTGGACCAAAGCCCCACGGGTCTGAACAGAACCCTGTTCTGTTCAGACCTGCAAGAGTTTAGAAACTCAGCGCTGAGGAGCTTTAACCCTCCCATCGGACCGGACCGGGCCCAGTCCAGACCCAAGGGATCTGGACCGTCTCTAGAGATGCAGATCCTTTAGATCTAATGGATCCGGTCCCTGCTGGTCGGGCCGGGCAGGAGCACAGAGGAAAATTAGAGGAAGGAAAACCTCTGGAAGTTTAGGTCAAAGGTCAAATCCAGCCAGAGCTCCAGGTCAGAGTTTAAAGGTTGATGAAATCAAATTAATGAAAACATGGCAGTTTGTGACGCTGAACCTCAGCAGGATCCTCCTGAGGTCAGATCAGCTGGACTCTGGGCATTAAGGGGCTCAAGACTTTTGCACAGGACACTTGTCACTTTTGTATTTGTAAAAAACTTTTAAATTACATAAAATTTTAATTTTTACATTTTTCAGTCGTTTTCCACTTTGTGTTTTCCTCTGTTTATAATGTGTCTCAAGGCCCAGCTTTTATTTTGACAGTCCACTTCCCATTATCATCAATTGGATTAGCATATTAGCTCAGTAATTATAGTTAGTTAGTCTGGATCAGAACCACAGAACCCTAAACTGAGCCAGAACCAAAACCTTTGGACCTGGAGTGAGCCGAGCTACAGAAGCTTCAGCTTCAGTCTGACGCCTCGGGACTTTTCAGGTTCACTAGACCGAGTCCCACCAACAGAAAGCTGTGGTGTGTGTGTGTGTGTGTGTGTGTGTTGGGGTGTGTGTGTGTGTGTGTGCAGATGCAGTTTCATTCATTCTGGCAGAGAGAATGAACTTAATCCTCTAAGCTCTTGTTGGGTCTCGTCCTCCTGCTTCTCAATGAGCAAAAAGCTCAGAGTGACTTACAGAATAAAACTCCAATGTGCGGCAGGACGCTCACTGGAAACTGCAGCTGGAACATTCAGCATCTGGCTTTGACTAGACCACCACTCTCTCGCTTTGTTCCATTCTCTGGATGTGGATCGTTTGGCTTGATAAAACTCAGTTTACTAGAAATACTAGAAATGAATTTCCTGCATCATAATTTTACCTGAAATTTGGATCGATCAATGAGGATCAGCAGGAAGTCTGAGAGGAGAACGAGACCAGGCCCACCAACTGATTACTGTGTGTGTGTGTGTGTGTGTGTGTGTGTGTGTGTGTGTGTGTGTTTTGGCAAATGGCTGTTCCTCTGTTTCCAGCCGGCTGAGGCGTTTCGGGGTCAGGCCGGATCAGGAGGAACTGGTTCCGGTCCATTCAGTTTTCCTCATCGTCTCTCTTGCTTGTTTTTCCACTCCGGTGAGCCGCAGTGGATGGACTCTGTCCTCCATGTTGGCTCTTTGTTACCTGACCAGGTGTCTCCTCCGGATGGCTCGCTTGTTTCACTCAGGTTATTGTTTTTCTTATTCTGAGTGAATCTGTTTGGATTCAGGTTGATTCTCTACCTGAGGAGTTCTTCATGTGTTTAAGACATGGGGCTCTGCTGCCCCCTGCAGGCCGGCCGTGAAACCACAGAATCTACTGCAAACTGAAACAACTGCTGTGCAGCTCGTGTTATGGGATGGGACCGAGTTCAGAAGATTATTTAATTGTTATTTAATCACACAAATAAATGTCTGAGTTTGTAGTTGTAGCCTATTGGAGTAGCCGTGTGACTGGATTAAAAGTTTCAATCCAGTTAATTTTATGTTTTCTACTTAATCACACTTTTAATCTAAAATCAAAGAACTCCAAAATAATCTGAACCGCGTTCTGAACCGCGATCTGAACCGCGATGTGAACCGCGTTCTGAACCGCGATCTGAACCGCGATGTGAACCGCGTTCTGAACCGCAATCTGAACCGCGATGTGAACCACGATGTGAACCGCGTTCTGAACCGCGTTCTGAACCGCGTTCTGAACCACGATGTGAACCGCGATGTGAACCGCGTTCTGAACCGCGTTCTGAACCGCGATGTGAACCGCGATGTGAACCGCGATGTGAACCGCGTTCTGAACCGCGTTCTGAACCGCGATGTGTCCGATTCCTGTTTTCTTCAGATAGCCAGTAAAAAAAACAACGCAGAGTCTAAGGAACAGCGAGGTGTCATCTCACAAGTTACATTAGCATGAATACCCGGAAGTCTGCTGCCACCTGAAGCAGTAACCATGGCAATGGTGCTTGTTGCTACCTGTATAAATATTTAGAATAATGTATATTTGATTTGACTTACACAAAAGATAAGATTAAGATCAACAGGAAGGAGTGTATTTATGGAAGTGACCTGAAGACGAGATGCGGGACAAAAAAAGATTTCTGACGTTCCTCGTCACTAAGACGTCAAAATTACATTTTTAGATATCTGAATAAAAAACTCCATGTAAACAAACATGAACTTCATGAATGTGAAAACTGCTGCCGAAATCTACAAAACATTTCCTTTTTATTCTCTGCAAGACACAAACATTGCACTTAATGGTTTTGAAAATAAGAGTGCAGTCACTAACAAGCTCAGAATGAAACATATTTTTAATTTATATTTTCAAACACTACATAAATCTGTGACGTTTTGGCCGAATTAATGTTCCACGTCATTCTGACTTGTCAGAATATTAATTCAAGATATTTAAACTAGAAATGCCATCGAAATCAAAACAATGTTCCAGATATTGCTAATTCATTTGGAAATACCTAAAAGGAATCATATTGAGTCAAAGCTACAGTTCTATAAATGTGTTATTATTTTCATTCTGCAAGTGAATTTGCACCAATTGGATTTTACTGTAGACATAATTTAATTGTTGATATTCAAAATAAACGATTCAGATGGTCAGTACTGCAAAAATGTTGAATTTGGACTCTTAGTGCTAATCTGATGTCATTTCTTCCTAAATTCATTATAGATTTCTTAATTTGATCAATTTCTTATTCTTAATTAATCTAGTCAAATTATTTTCAGATCTCTGCACTGGTCATGTGGTGAAGCATATTTTATGTTAAAATGGCCTGCCATAGTACCACGTGACTCGGCCCCGCGCCTTAACTCCAGCTCTGACGTCACTTCTGGAAGCGGGACTTTTCCTGCTCTTATTTTGAAGTGAAGAGCGGAAGTTGGGTGTGTTTGGGTCGGAGCGGAGCGGGAGCGGCGGGACACGAGCCGCTGAGCGAGGGGCGCGAGACACAAACAGCAACAGGTAAACAACAACAGCAGCAGCCAATCAGAGCCGCCGGGTGCGCCGAAGCCCCGCCCACTCAGGTAAGACCACCGCAGAACCGAACCTGTTGGTTCCGGGTTCTGGTCTCTTCCTTCTGACCCGATCAGAACCTCAGTCTGGTTCCGCTCAATGAGGCCCAAACGGTTCTATTCAGGTTCTGCAATGGAGGTTCTGGTTCTGTTGTTCTTCAGTCAGCAGAACCTGATGTTCTAATTCCAACAGAACCAAGCCTAAGAGGAATAAAATTCTGGAAGCTACACGGAACCAGAACCGGGTCGAACAGCTGCTGCATCATCAGTCCGGATAGAACCGGGCCAGCACCAGCCTGGTTCTGGTTCTGTTTGACCCACTTAAATCAAATAAAGCCTTTTTCACCAGAACCAGAGAAGTTCTGCAGCGGATTGGAACCAGAACAGAATCCAGTCCGATTGGACCCCAGCTACAGCTTCACCGACAGGAGCCAGAACCTCAGACAACTGGATCGGAACCGGTTTCAGCCCGGTTCCGTCTGACCCCGTTCTTCTCCTTGCAGGATGGACGGAGGAAGTCCCGCCTCTGACTCACTTCCTGTTCCCACTGACCCGGTCCGGTTGGGTCCAGTCTCTCAGAACCAGGTTTGGAGCGGGTCAACAGAACCAACAGAACCTCCTTCAAGCCCACAATCAACCGGTTCTGAGCAGACGGAACAAGGAGGTTCTGCAGGACCAGAACAAGTACCAGAAACAAGTTCCCGTCCAGTTCTACAGAACCCAGAAGGCTCTACAGATCAGGCTGTGGAGGAACCCGGTTCTGATCCGTCTGAGGTTCTGGCTGCCAGACCAGAGGAACCTGGAGTCCATCAGAACCTCCAGAATCTCCAGTGTCCAGAAGAACTCCATCAGAACCCCGGTGAGGTTCTGTCAGCAGAGGAAGGCGGTTCTACTGCGTCCTGTTTGGGTCGACCCGGCCGTACAGAGTATCTGGACCTCCAGAACCAGGTGTGGCCCCGCCCCCCCGGCGCTGCAGGTGAGCCCAGGCTGTGCGGCTTCCTGCAGAAGCAGGCGGGGCCCCTGAGGGCCTGGAAGCGGCGCTGGTTCAGCTACGAACAGAACCAGAACCAGCTGTTCTACTTCCGCTCACCGCAGGATGTGGCGCCGCTGGGCCGGATCCGACTCAGCGGCGCCACCTTCACCTGTCCGCTGAACGCTGAGAGCAGCACCTTCCACATCCAGACGCCGGAACGCACCTTCATCCTCAAGGTAGGAACTCCGGGTCGGTCCGGTTCCGGTCCGGTTATATTCAGGTAGATCTGACTATGGAAAGCCAGCGAGGCCAATAATCATTTGACTAGTGGTTCTACTGGGCCGGGCCCCTTCCAGTCAGTGAAAGTTCTGGAAGCTTTCTGGACAGAAAGCAGGGAAAGGTGTCCATAACAGTACCGGACCAGGGACCGGACCAGGTACCGGTGCAGAAATCCAACCCCCGTCCATTTTCCTAGGGTCCGGTTCAGTTGTTGAGGTGTGAACGCTTATCGACCTCTGACCTCTGGTCCTCCAAACCTCGGTCTGGGTTCAGTTTGAACGGCCAGCGGATCGGAGGCTCCGAAAGCAGGAAGTGGACTACAGCACAGGGCATTCTGGGTAAATACAACCAAACCTAACGTGCAAGCACAAAGAGAAACCATGGCAGCTGGAATTTTGGCCCCGTTGACTTTTCGTATTTACTGGGCAGCAGAAACCTCTGAGCCGTGTCTCCTGACTGGATCAGAACCCGACCCAACCCGATCCGACCCCCTCCTGTGTTTCAGGCGGTGAGTCAGGAGCTGATGCTCTTCTGGCTGCAGCAGCTGCAGGTGAAGCGCTGGCAGCACCTGGACACGTCTACTGGACCGGACCCGACCAACACCAACAACAACAACCTGACAGGTGAGATCCACCAGAACCAGCTGCTCGGGGTTTGATCCCAGGTTCTGGTCCTGGTTCTCTACCGTTCTCTGAAGAATCTCTGAGATCAGAACCAGAACATCTGGACTCCTGTCATCTGGATTTTATTTAGGGTGTCAGACTTTCCAGATTTTTCTGTTCGAAAGTACCAATAATTTTCTTTCCCGGTCCGGTCGGAACAGGTCGGAACCAGGCGAATTTTACAGGTTCTACTGGTTAAACTGGTTTTAATGATGTTTGAACTGGTTCAGATAACGGTTCTGCTTTGGGTCGCCTGGTTCTGGTTCTGTTCGTGTTGTTCTTTAGCTGCAGAGGAATGACCCAGTTCTGCTGGAGCCTTTACTGGTTGAACTGGTTCAGATGGGCCGACATCCAGGCCCCCCTCCCCCACCTGTTGGGAAAGCCTTCCTGCAGGAGGGAGCGGTGCCGTCTGACTCACTTCCCTGAATCGGACCGGGCCTCACTGAGTCAGAACCGCTGCACTCCTCATCAGGGAGTCGCTGTGAACGGGGCCGTTTCCAAGGAAACGGCGGTCAACAGGAAGTCCGGTTCTTGTGATCCAGGGTCCAAACAGTTCTGACCCACTTCTGGCCCAGTGAGCTCCAGAACTCGGATTACATCATCCTGAGGACAGAAAGTGACATCAAAGCTGGTGCTGCAGGCGACAGAATGACAAGAAGACAGGACGGTTCTGATTCTGGTCCTGGTCCTGGTCCTGGTTCTGGTCCTGGTTCTGGTCCTGGTCCTGGTTCTGATTCTGGTCCTGGTCCTGGTCCTGGTTCTGGTCCTGGTTCTGGTCCTGGTCCTGGTTCTGATTCTGGTCC
>CAEGAD010031046.1:0-23441 GCA_903067055.1 Poeciliopsis paucimaculata | reverse complement strand
TTTTATTATTATTATTATTATTATTATTATTATTATTATTATTATTATTATTATTATTATTATTATTATTATTATCAGTTTATTTTGCATCAGTAACATTTTTGTTACTGATGTGATGTGTGACTTGTACTATTTTCTTTGAATTTTCAACAATGACGAATAAATGCAAAAATCAAAACAACAACAACAACAACAACAACAACAACAACAACAACAACAAAACCCCCCAAAACAAAACAAACAACCAAAACAAAAAAACAAAAAACAAAAGGGAGCCATAATTCCGCTTTTTAACTCCAGACTGCCCATCTAGATGCGAATTTAGCAGAAAATGGGCGGAGCAAGAATTCATCCGGGTACGTTGAGCGTTCTCGCCTTGGTGCGTATAGAAAATGGAGCAGTACTTTGGTCACTGTCGATGACATTTCACAAGTATCCGAGAACAGACAAGTACAAGTACGCATTTTGATAAACGGTCAAAGGCGGAACAAGGGTGCAAGTGTGAGTATTCGGACAGGAGAATACCGAATTTTAACATTGCTTACCCTCACTTCTCAAGCCAGGTAAGATATAGATAGCTTATATAATTCAGTTTGGAAAAAAATACCACTACTTTGATAGAAAGGATGTAAGTTTATATATTTATTATTATTACTATTAGTTGTTTTTTGGGGTGAAATGGGGGCGGGTATTGATGTGCACTTATTGTAGTGAACATCAATAAGTTGCTTGCCAACCGCCATAAAAAAGAATAAAAGAAGAATACCACTACCTCTAGCGGACAGTGTGAGAATAGCTGCCACCTTTCTTTGAATCAGCGGTAATTGGTGAACCTCTGAGAAAGGTATGTTTTGTTGCATTGAGTAAGCTGTAAATAACCCGACTAACAACATAGAATGTGATTTTAATGATGCTAGAATGTGCTTTACAAGGACATTAGTTAGTGTGTTAAGGATTTATGATTTTATTTTACTGTAAATTAGAGAAACCCCGTTTGCTTGAAGTCAGCTTGCTTAGCTAACAAGTAAAGCTAGCTGACAAGTTAGGCACGGTTAGAGTGTGGCTTTTATTCCGTCCCAGATAAACTCTTTTAACACTTCCTGCTTATGTTTTCTTGTTTCTTAGCTTCCGGCTCATTCACAAAATGTTGGAAATATTCATTTTGAAGGTAAGAAGCATTCCGTCACGACACTGAAGTTCTGAATTATGCGTCAGATACGCAGCTGCCGTTTTTGGCGCTTGATTTTCTTAATTTTTTTTTTTAACCCTTTATTAAACTTATGCATCCCAGAAGAGGGAAGTTTTACTTTTTTTTAAAGGACGAAGGTACATTTATATATAAAATAAATAAATAAAATGGAATATCACAGAAGTAGTCAGAGGTTTTGGGTTTCCTTCCTCAAACTTCTCTCTATGTAGAGCTTTGGAACGTGACGTCACTGCTCTGGGCGTAGGGATATGAGCGCCATCTTCAGGGGCCACAAACATAACCGACAAAAACGACTGTCTCACAGATATTTTGAATCTAAATTATTTAGCAGCGGTACGAACTTGCTGCGTTATTGGATGTAATGTCCGATCACACGGCCGAAACGGTAAAAAGATGGAAAACGGACTTTCGTTTCACTATGTTCCTGCCTGTAAACAACGGGAGGGGGCTAGGCTGTCGTAGCTAACGAAAAGGAGACGAGTGGCCTGGGTATCAGCGGTGAGTCGTCCTGATATCACAACATCCCAAGTCGTCTACAAGTTTGCTCCAGACATGTCTATTCTGGTGAGTGTCTAAATGTGCTTTGTTGGTGTTATGTCATAATTTTTTGCTATGATTTTGTCCCTCTGTACTCATGTTCAGTTATGATGAGTTCATCTAAGTGGGTCGGGCTTATATTTTTTTTATGTAGCGTAGTCCGAGTTTTGTCAGTGGACATCGAGGTTATTGTGAAGCAAACTATTTTACTAGTGTTATCAAATTTACAGTATTAATACTGATGTGTGTTCTGATATGTCCTCCTCAAGGCAAAATGACGTATGAAGTGGATGAGATCAATCCAGACTGGGGTCCAGCGCTGAATATGGGTCACTGCGAGGTAAACGCCACAAGATCGGACCGACATGCCTAAATTAAAGAGGCATACAGCAAGACCATGGTGGATCAACAAGTGGGGGAGCAAGTTACAGAGACTGTTATCATTATTTACCCCAGAAGATGTAAAAAATGAAAACACTGTAGCAGAGGCTATAGAAGAGAAGCAAGTTGGAGAGGCTGAGGAGGAAACCCCAGGAGAGGAGCTCAGCAAGGCTGCACACTCTGAAGAGGCACATGAACCAATGTGTATAAATATGTGTACAGTTGGAAGTGGCTGTTTTCTCTCATTTAATAATTTAATGTGGTAAACATTCATGAAATGTTTGATTCAAGCACTTCAACTTGCATGTAAACAGGTGATGAAATGAATCACATTTTAAGTAAAAAATTGAAATTTAAAATATTTCAGGTAATAAACATGTAATGAAATATTGTATTTCCAAATAAACATTTTATGTGATTAAAGTAAACAATTATATAATCAGACATTTTGCAGTAAACATTTAAGCAAACCAGATGAAAGGGGCCATCTTTAAACATTTAATGTGTAATTAAACATTTCAGAGTAAAGAAAGGTGGCAAGTAAATGTTATGAAATAGACCACACTAAGTAAATATATGTTGTATTTCACATATTTCAGGTAAGAAGTGAATATGTAATAGATCCTGTCTTAGAATTTGATGCAGTTGAACATTACAGGTAACAAATGTGATAATCATGTGAGGTAAAACATTTTCAAAAAAATATTTTTTAAATATAACATTAGTTAAAAAATAAAAAAGTGGTCAAAATGTAATAAAGATGAGTGTGCTTCATCTATACAGTCTAGTAGAACAATTTCACACTGATTTTGATTTAATGGGGCACACAATTTGGGAGCTATTGAAGAAAACATTTAATATTAAAATACCGAATATGACTT
The DNA here is from genome assembly GCA_903067055.1 of Poeciliopsis paucimaculata. Lineage (NCBI taxonomy): Eukaryota > Metazoa > Chordata > Actinopteri > Cyprinodontiformes > Poeciliidae > Poeciliopsis > Poeciliopsis paucimaculata. Next base: position 20,432 of record CAEGAD010031046.1, on the reverse strand, counting down.
AAAATTTTAATAGAGTATATTGTACCTTGTGTAATAGCATGAATTACCACTTTTTTGTATCAGTTGGTCACAAGGCAAGGCATTTATTTACAGGAGTGTTTGGTTCGGAAATTGACGGCCCCTAAGTGAACCTCTGAGCGCTTGAGTAGGGAGCGATCATAAATCGGATCAACCTTGAGCTAAATGCCCCTTACTCCACGGAGCGCAGATATCCAATATCCAACTTGAAAACAACTTCACTGTGGTCGGTAGCACAATGAAAATGCCAGAATAAAGTTTGTTTTGGTCTGTGGCCTTTAAAGACAGCGCTGAGCAACTGCGCGAGATGTAAACATCATACACAGTGACATTGGTTCCAAAGCTCTATAGCTTGATGGAATTCTGGCCCATTCCTCCTAACAGAACCGTTATAAGTTTGGTCAACTTTCAAGGCTGGAGCTTCTAGTTCTCTGCTGATATTTTGGCTGATGTAGCAGTGTGTTGCAACTGAGGCCTTAAAATGCGTCCACAAATGTGCCTCCAATTAGTTAGCGTATCAGAAGTTTTCAAAGCCACACCCTCATCATCTGAGCTTTCCCTTATTGTTTAAAAAGATGGTAAGCATTCTGTATCAAAGACATTAACAAATAAATTTGACACAATCTTTCATTATTGTGGCATCTAGCACATAGAAATAATTTTGGAAATTCCTACTGACAGAACAGACTTTATTTTTGTTGTTGGTCTGATTTAACTTGAGACAGTGAAAAATGTCTCCTCCTTTTGGTGTGTTTAAACATTGGTTTCAGCTTCAACCTAGTTCTTTTCCCCTTAGACTTTTTTTGTAAAGTGTGTAGAAATATTTGTTGTGATTTGGCAGTATGTAAATAAATAGAATTTAAATTAACTGTATTGATTCATTTCTTTGCCTAATATACTGTTCCATCAACATAAAACCACTTCTCTTCTAGCATTTATCAATTTAACAGAGCTTGTAGTCACTTAAAGTATCCAAGTATGATTTTGAAAGATGATTTGTGTGTTCGTTTCTCCTGACCTGTAAAGGTTGAGAATCCATCATGCCTCTGGGGCCGGGTTGTTTGCGGTGCCGACGGCAGTGTGGAGACCACAGAACATTACACTACTCTCCAGGCTGAGATGAACCTTTTCTACCAAGATGTCACTCAAGATCTACATCAACTAAAACCCACTTCATTAGAGGAAGGACAGGTATTGAAACCCTAGCAGTTTGTTGTCAGATGCATTTAGAGCTGGTTATGATTTGGGGATTTTTGAACAAAAACATATTCCAGCTGAACATGTTTTTTGTTAAAATTCTAGATTAGACATTTATGCTGATATGATCTCCCTTTTCAAATCTCTTTGACTCTTTAACATCTTGAAAACAATCTAAAAACACTCAAAAACTCTATAATCACAGTGAAATGTGCATGGCAATGTAATATTGTAAGCATGTTCATATGAAGGGTCAGACCAGGACTGTGTCAGTATATAATTTTAGCACAATAACATTATAAAGTATCACTATCACAAAAGTGGGTAAATACACTGCCGATTTTGCAGATCTTCTCACTTTTAGAAGTCTTGAATTTATATCACAGATACTCTTCAACTGTGAGTGATCAAATTTAAAACAAAATTTCAGAAAATCACATTGTATAATTTTTTTAAGTAATTCATTTGCAGATCAAAATGACATTTGATCAAAGATCAAAAATGGGGAAATTCTGTGGTGTTCCACACACGAAGCTCTGCCTCACTCCTCCTATCTTGACTCCAGGACTAAATTACTTGTCACTTGCCAGAAGCAGCAGGCCTTTGACTGCATTCAGCCTTTCTTTTCTATTGACACATGTTGCAGCTAATCTCGAACTTCTCAAACCTACAGGGAGGTTGGCAGGAAGTATATAGAAGGATTTGAGTTGGGAATTCACCAATCCACTTTTTTCAATATCGATTTAATTTTAAACAATTTTTGAAAATAAAAACAAACAATACTCAGCCTGGTGGGGGCAAGTTAAACCTGGTTGCCTGCCAGGATTAAGGCTCCCACATACTCAGGCGTACTGTGTGCACTCCATGAACCGTGCAGACTCCGCGAGTACTGTTTGTTGATGGTTGGGTCTTCATACTTGACCGTACTAATTACCTAAAATTGTCTCATGACAAATCCCTTTATTTCACACAATCCTAGTAAGAACTAGCAAATTTGATGAGCTATTTGGGCGCCTACCTCTGTTTCTTCTCCATCTGGGAAGCCTCAACACACCAGTCAGTGCGAGACAGAGAATGGCAATCACATGTCGGTTCATCCTGTAAAGTCAGAGAGCCGCTGCCCGGAGCAGTGCAGCATCATACTGTGGATCGGGGCACAGGAGCAGCAGGAAGCTGCGCTGGCTTTAACTGTTATCAGACGGGATCCGTTCATAATAATCCTGCCTTATTATGTTCCAAAAGTACACTTGTTGTTGGCGTTATAATTTGTGCAGCAATCTGATCATCCTTTCCTTGCCGTTGTAGGGAAAAAAAAAAAAAAGTCAGACTCAACTTATCGGACCACCTCTCTACTCTGCTGCTGATAAAGAAGTCTGGGATGATGTCTTGTTTTTGTTCTTATAATTCTGCATAATACACCATGTCAATATTTGCGTGAATATACCCAATAAATATCTGTTGCTGTGAAGCATTTTCGCTTACGTTTCTATGATGTTACTGTGACATCTCTATATTGAATTTTATTGTGTTGTCAAGTATAAAACAATATTAAATCGTGTGTTGTTTGCTTTTCACCCTTACTTGGGCAAGCTTGGCTAATATATTGAACAGTTTTTGCAATAATTACCGATAGTATTTTTAATGTTAAATTGTTTGACGTGAATCCACACGGACTGTCAGTAAAGAGTTTATTTGTCTCGGTATTTGTATGATTTTCCAATATAACGAAGTTTTAGTCTTGCATAACAGCTCTACTTAGACTTGTAGTGATTTTGTCTTGCTGTTTTACCTCTCAGGTGTATGTGGTATACTGTGCTGTGAAGAAGTCATGGTGTCGTGCTGTGGTGCGGTCCGTCATCACTGACCCAACATGCTATCGAGCTTTCTGCTTCCTGGTTGACCATGGAGAAATGATTGTGGTCTCCTTAGACAAGTAAGTCAAATATAGCTCTGTTTCCCAGCTCAAAATTAAACTAACTTATTACCTAAGTAAGTAGCAGTTGCAATCTCTGATGTGTAAGGGCTGTGTTGATAGTTAAATTGTATTTTCTTGTTTCTTGTCTCCTACCAAGGATACGAGTGTCATTACAGAAGTTCCTTCAGCTTCCTTTCTGGGTGAGGAGGTTCCATCTGGCACGAATCCAACCAATAACCCTTCGAGTATCTGTACTTGCAGAAAAAGTAGAACTTGAGTGAGAAAATTAGTTGTTTTCATTTAATATTTAAACATTTGACACTTCATTGTTGACTGTTTTACTTAACCTATTAATTACTACTGCTTTTTCCTGCAGACCTTCTAGACAGTGGGACTTTTCGGCTACACTTTACCTGCACAACTTGCTTCGAGGTTAAAAGAATTAGTATTTAGTATGATTATAATAAGATGTTAATATTTGTAGTAAAATATTTTTGTCAATTGTTTGATTTTTCTTCATAGCATCCACCCAAACAGAAGCTGTGTTGCATGAGTTGGAGTCGGACTCTACCTCCATTGAGCTCTATCTTACCATCAGCAACATCAAGGTGAACTTTGTCATAAGTATATGTATTTTTATTTTGGTGGTGGGACCTGTTAATTGCAACATCTGTAATGAATCACAGCACATTTTGATCGAAAGCTACATATCGACAAAATAAGCTACATTCTCAATTCAAAAACTCGCTGCTTAATTATTGAATAATAGATATATAGGTTTAACAACAAAGACATTTGATTGTTTTCAATCTATTAGGTTATTCAACCATGTGTGAAGTGCTGTTATACCTATTTAGCTTTCAAGTATTTCAGGAAGCCCTGATTATTCATGGATCTTCTTTAGAAATGTGACTGAAGTTAGTCCCCAATGTTAGCGTTTAGGACGTCTGTGCTGCTGCAACATGTTGTGCATTTAGATGCTATTTTAGGTTTGAATAGCTTCGCTGATGGGCCAACTCCTTTTTGCACAACTTGAACACAAATCAAGTGAACAGTCTTTTCCAGAGTCCTGTCAAATTGTTCTTTTGAAGCAAAAATGAATCCTCAAGAAACTGACTTTGTCATCTATTGCTGTTTTTGGAGGCTGCCACTTGTGTGTCAGATTTATGGGCATACCAAAAATGAATGAATATAAAATTCTGACTGAAACTGATTTGTAAAAAATAGTTGATTAAATGCGTTAACTTTCGTAACACTTTAAAATCTACATAATTAATCAAAATTAACATGTTAAAGTTCTGGCCTTCGTATTTTTTATTTATATATCCACCTTGTAGTTGTTTTTAATATTCATTATAAGCCTGGCTTGGGGGTAAGAAGTTTATAATATTTCTTTGTTTTACAGATCTGTGTGAATGATGACCTGGTGGCCAATAGATTTGCATGTTACAGCAGCAGTGGCCTGGACGCCTGTGACAGATTTCCTCTCATGTTGTCCCCCAGCATCCCAACTCAAACTACTTCCAAATGCTCTGACAAGCAGATGGAGCTAAACCTGCATTCGCCCAAGGAACATGGAGGTATGACCCTTCTATTCCCAGTTCTATAAGTTAACACATGCCAGCACACACCAGAATTATTAATAATTCTCAGAGGCTTCCCATTTACTAAAAGATAGGCTACTCAAAAAAGATGATACTAATCCTGAATTTAAAAATGACTCCACTGTTTATTCTGTTACATTTAAGGAGACAAAATGCAATACAATTTCTAATTGACCATAGCAGTTTAAACATTATTTAAATATACCATAAAATTCATCTTAATACAGTGTGATGTCAGCACCTGCTTGGGACGTCTGCCAAACTCATTTTTTTAAAACAAGACATGTGGTTGAGATGAAGACAACTGCCCTGATCATTTATCTAAAGTCACGCTGTGGAAAAACTGGAATTGAAAATGATAATATCAGCAGGATAGGATGCCATTTTAGAGGATATTGAAAGTCTACAATTTCACAGAAAAGATGTTATGTTTGATGTTATGTTCTGCTGAGTAACATCAGCAGAACCTGATATCTGGTGGTATCAGTTTACTTTATCAGCTGATTTGGCGAATCATTTGATGAAAAGTCCACTGGGGTGATTCCACTGGTCAACAGCTAGCAGATTGCCTGGGGTTTTTCAGTCATTTTAGGGTCATTTTGGTGAGCTGAATCCAAAAATCATACTGGGTTTGCTCAATCAGGTCAACTTTCTGAGCTATGATTACAACATGAGCATCAAATGCATGACTTGTTCTCACATCTGGATCGGTTTCCTGAGAATCTGATCAATGAGTGATGAGCAGGAGGAGAGATTCAGGTCAGAAAAGAGACGGAAAATTTTACACAATGAAGACGAAATGTTCAATTTACACGTACTTACCCTTATCAGTGTTTATTATTCAATTTACAGAAATCCATGTTTGTAACATTTAATTAATACACTGTTGGAAAACCTTTTTTGATGAGAAATATTAACGGAAATGAACTGATAATGTCACAAAAATGTCATCAATTTAGTCAGAAGATTGGATTTCTTTTAAGCAAATATTGGAATAAAAACCTGATTGAGAAAAATGGATGTCATTATGGATTCAGCGATGCAAAAATAATCCTAATTCAGTTGAAAAAACAGACAACTTCCAAAAAATATTTTTTTTGTAACCCAGTGTTATAAGACGTCTAATGTCTGGGAAGCATATAACCATAACATCAATGCTGCTGCTGCACAACTAAAAGGTGCTGTGCGGGGCCATGAAAGAATAATTATTGAGAAAAGGAAAGATTTCTGTAAGATTTTTCTTCTTCCTGCTCCCTTTTCATAATAGAATATGCTTTGTTAAGTAGAGTGAATAAATTGAGTGGTGTCTGCTGCACTACAGCTCGTCCTCCACAGTGCAGCCGGTTGTGAATGCACAGACTAGTTAGCATGGCCATGGATGACAGTATTCCTGTAACTTTAGTTTGTTTCTCTGCCTGTGGCACAACTGTAGTAAACCAGCAATCTTGAGCTTGCTCATTGTGCAGGGAAGGGTGTGAGCAGCACGTACACAAGCGTAACTGAATGTGCTAACACCTTCTTCCTGGCTGTGATTGGTTGTTTCTGAGCCGAAGCAGTGTATTTCTGCAGATGGCAGTAGGACGACAGAGAGGAAGCAAAGCAGCTTAATTTTTATTATATTATACTGTGAGTACATAGTGACAGTTAACAAATATGTAAAAAAAACCAACATATTTTTACATATCTACTGCAGCTTTAAAGTATCTGTTTTAAAGATAATTAAGTAAAATAGTTTAGTATCCCAGTTAATGTCACTGACTCTGATCTGTTCTTGCCCTCAGGGTCATCAGAGAGTCCTGGTACTTCAGAAGCAGGGGACTGTCTGACAACTCCCCCTCTACCTCAGGTTTGCCGCTCTGTGCACTTTCTGCTTTGAAGTAGTAACTCCTACTAAGTGATGCCTACTATTATATCTCATTTTAAAGAAATGTTTGTCTTGTGAATGGGCTCATCACACATTAATTGCAATAATACATACATCACAGATAATGTAAAGTCAGCGGAAATATTGGGTGTGGGTGGTTGAGGTCTGAACACCTCAACCACTCAGTCCCATCCAATGCACCATTTCCAGCAGATACTCTATGCAAGGCCTCAAGGAGTGCAAAACAAAACAATACATGTTTTGTGAAACATGTTAGCTTCCAAAGACACTTTAAAACAAATCACTAAGTTGGCCTTATATTTGTTTTTCAGTTTAAGAAAAAGAGGAGCTCCCCATCCTGTTTGATTTAGTGACTGACTTTAAGTAAAGAACTGTGGTCATCTGAACTTCCTGTCTGACTGCTTAATACTACCTTCTGAAAAAGCTGATTTCAGATGTTTTAATCCACTTAGAGTCAAATCCCAGAGCTTGTTACTTGTGAGGAAGGCAGCAGAACAGAGGATACTAAAGAACCAATGTTTTTTAACAACCAAACCAAGCATGGCCCAAAAGCTTCAGGGGCAGCGAGGTAAGTAATTTGCGCAAGGTAAAGTTGAACAAATGTTTCTGATTAGGAGAGTTGGGATTCATCTGGAAGGAGACCGCTTTCCCTGTTTGACTCACTGACGACTTCCTTTTCTCGTGTCTTAATGTGCTTATCCTTGTCTTCATTGTTGTGGATCTGGATGTTTATTTGATGATAGTTTTTCTAAGCTGTTCTATCAGCTTTGTATATCTTAGTTGTTGAATCTGTTGGCAACATAATTCTGTAACAGGAGAATTAGAACTTAAAAAACGTAAAATTCTATGAGTTAAAAAATAACGACATAAACTGACCTCCTTTTTCAGTGTCTCCTCAGAGGAAACAGACTTCTCTCTTGCTTCAGCGCTAACAAAAAGCCTTGGTCTGTTCAGGTGAGGTTGGGCATTTTAGACATGCATATGTCATTTGTTGAACATGACAGCAGATTCTTTCCTGACTTGTTGGTAAGAACCTTTCTCTTGTGCAGATTCTTGAAGTTTCTTAATCCTGGCAGAGACAATCAACTGGAAGATGTGAGATTACTTAAAAATCTCAATTATTATTTCTATTTAATTTTAGGAATTGATCAAGATATTAACTTTCCTTGAGGCATTCTACAGTTGTAATTAAAAGATATGTGGATAATTGAGTATGAATTTAATAAAAATGGATTAAAAGATTTCAACAAAACAGAAAGTTCTTTCAGAAATCTAATTTTAAAACTGTGAAGTATTTAAGCATTGTTTTTATCCCAAGTCCCAGTTGGGAATTCTGATTTGCAACAACAAAACAGCGAGAAAAACAATTGTAAACAGCGAGCATCAAGAGAAAACTTAAGTTTTGATGTGGTTAGTGGACATACAGATTTGTACAGATCCAGATGTGAATTCTGAACATGGTGTGTGTCCTGTTCAACAACCTGTCAGAGCCAGCAAAAGGCAAAAAAAATCTTCTCAGTTTTTTTCCCAACAAATTTGGCCGTTGCAGGCAGATAATGTTAGCTAAATGGTCAATAATTCTATCCTAGTATAATATGTTAAGACTAACAAGAAGACTAAAGTTGTTGTTGCCTAACGTCCTTTGCTAGTTAGTTAATGCCAACAATAAACCATCATCTTTAATTTCAGTGCAGAAGTTGGGATTACTGTTCCTCCCACATATTTAAAAATAAATCTTTATTGCCTCAATAGAAAGAGCAAAGCCAGGAAGGAGACAACAGACCAGAAGCCAGAAGCAGCGATGATGACGCAAGATCTTCTCATGTAAGAAGAGATTATAACTTGCTGAGAAAAAAATATCTGTCCTGATCAAAAAAAAAAGAAGTTTTTCTATATATTTCAGAAGTACTCTTTCACACTCAAATATTATTTTCTCTGTATTATAGGTAGCACAGGCAGAAGGCCATGTGTAGTTTGCATTTAGACATTTTTATTTATGTTTGAGCACTTCCACCAGGTGTTTACTATTTGCTGCTAGTGAGTCTGAAGGAGCAGAGTGAGGGAGCCAGCTCTGTGAGGCAGAAGCTTGGTAGCTTGGAAGCTTGGACACTGCAGCTCCAAGGAGGAAGCAGCTTGAAAGTGGAGCTAGATCCAACCAGGCATTTTGCACAGCTGAATTGTTGCCATTAGTGATTAAAGGATTTCTCAAACATGCATGAAAGAATCAAGGGAACACTGCAGATATATTTTTGATGAGGGAATAACATAACATGCAAAGGTCAAAAAAGTCAATTTTACGTAATAATGCCCCTTTGAGCATTTTCCCCCCCAATAAATTTAAAACTGGCCCTGAATGTAGTAAAGACAGCACTTTTCTTTTTTGCTCCAGCATCCTGCATGTTCAAATTTAGATTTATTAATGCAAACCTCATTGAAGTTGACCCAGGTACTGACTCGGGAACACCATACCACTTGGATAGGGTTTTTTTTATCCTTCTTAGTTTTGACAGATCTGAGAGTTTGTTTTTGGAAGTGCTGTTTAAAATGTTTAAAATGCTGAATCATGTTTACTCAAAGTTCATACTGTCAGAAGAGTTAGGTTTGGTTGGTTTGTTTGTCTTGCAGGTGGGGCAGAATGATAACCTGAACAACTGCCAACATGAGATGACTGAACTGTCTGAAGCTGGCACTGAACAAGAGCAGGATGCTGCCAGCATGTTCTCAGAAACCAAGTAGCCATTATTATTATTATTATTATTGCTCTTATCAGTTAGTGAGAGCCGTTTTTTACAGCCTAGCTTACTTATAATGCTCTGCACACATCAACAGCTGTTATTTTTACTCAAGCTAAGGTTATTTAATAACACAATAGATAAACACAATTGATAGAAATGGTTGGGTAATTTTTGAAAATATTTTTGCGTTTTTGTTGCAGTCTTTCTTTCTGCCAAAGTAGCTCAGGTGCATTTTTCTTGTATCATGCTTCTAAATTACAAATAGTCCTAAAAGGATATTAATGCACACAACACTTACAGTAAAGAAAAACATAGATAATTGATATTTATCAATTATTGTACTTTGAACAAATTTTCAATGTTACTTAATCGAGATGATTCAACTTTTCTTTTATTATTTCAAAAGCTGTATTAGAGATAAATAGACTTGTTCTTACAAAAATGAACATGTTCAAAAACTGATCTTTTTAGAAACTTTTAAAGTTAATGGATACTGAAGATTGGGTTTGGCCATAAGTCCCACTGTTAGCTGCTGGGCGGTAATGTAAATGAACAGCCTTTGCTAACAACCCCAGGTTGCTCAGCAGGTTTCGGGAGAAACTTTCAGAACTCATTTCTCTGAAATCTCATTTTCTGAGTGCCAACATCCAAATGGCCATATTTTGTTCATTTCTATATTGATTACCATGTGTTTGACATCATTGGAAAGCTCACAATCCACACTTTCGTAATCTGTAAATAACTGAAAACGGCTCCGAGAAGACTTCACACTTTTGCCATGGCCAGTCACATTTACTTGCTAACAATACATTGTGTGAACAATTCATTTATCAAGCTATCTCTGTATCTATCCTTAATTAAGGCAAGATTGGTCCTCCATATATTTATACCTTTTAGTTAAAAAGTAACACAAGAAAAAACTTTATTTAGTCACAGCAAGAACCAGCCAATTACTAGTTCTGAACTTGTGATTGAACTAGAAGAAATCACTCATGGACTGCAGGTCCCTATGCACCCATGCTACTGTGCATCCTAGACTGTGTTTAATTTGCCCCATCGATTATCTCTACACAAATTCAGTAGTAAATTAAATCCATCAAAGGGGTGTTTTCTCCACCCAACACCCTACCATAATCCCACTGTTATGCTGCCAGATTTCTCTGGCAGTACTTATTCTGCCATAGAGATGTGAACACTCAAAGCGCACAAAACACACAAATGTGACAAAGCACATTTGCAGCAAATTTTATGCTTAATTTTTCAGTCCCAGTTTTGTTCCACTTGAGATTTTACTCCCTTGAAGAGTAATTTCTGTTAACTAATTTTACTTGAACTTGTTTTTCAACAGCCTGCAAAGTAAAACTGGAGAAGTTTCTCAAAGTATTCTAGTTGAAAGTCCTGGGCATGTGGAAGCAAGGTGAATTGAGCTTTATTGTCAAAGCTCATTTGACAATGAGCTTTGACTCATTTGGCAATTTGGCAATAAAATATTCATGTAGTTTATCTAACTAATATTGTGACTGCATATTGTTTGCAATGTGATACCATATAAAAAGCTCCTTTTTACTGATTTTATCTGTCATTGTAGTGATTTAAGTATATCAGCGGAGTGTGGAATGAGGAGGAGTGAAGAGGATGGAGTCTGCTCAAGGTGGGCTCAAGATCTGCTCCTAATATTAGACTGCTGCATTGCCGCAATTATTTTGGCTTCTAGTGAAAAGAAACATTCACATCCCTAAAAAAACTGTGGTATTAAAAGAGCCACTAATGTAAATCAACAACTACAAAAATTTGTTGTAAACACAGTCACCTCAGTTAGTTTATACCGTTGTCTTATCACCAGTAAAAAACAAGGTTTTTTGTTTTATCCAGTGTATCTTATATAATTTAGAGTCTGTATTTTTTATATTCTTCGTTAAGAAGGCTTCTCCTAGTTTTAATCACTATTGAGCATAAAAAAGATCAAATGTTGTTTTAAAAATATTAAAAATGCATATTTTGAAGTTAATACTCATTGAATCCCAACTGACAGAAATGTATTCCCTGCCTATAGAAATTCTTAGTGACAATATTTGTAAATCACATTGAGGTTTCATCATTTTATCTTTTTCTTTCAGTGTATTAGTTCTTTGCAAAGCTGTGACTTGAATTATGATTTCTGATTTTGTCCCCCCGCCTCCTGTAGTTTTTTAGAGTGGCTGAACCCAGAGCCTTTCAACTCCAATCCTGATGCTGGAGATGAAGTGGTATGTTTTCTTGACTTTAAGTATTTGAAACAGAATTCTTTGCAAAGGCTGCCACTTAAAATTGCGATAACTTATTGAAGTAAGAATGCGTTTTATGTTGGGATTTGATTGTACTGTTTATGTCAGTGGTCTCAAACTGCTGTCCTCGAGTACCAGAGTCCTGCAACCTTTACATGTATCTTTTGTCATAAACATATGAATGAAATTCAAGCTGCATGCTACAGCATGCAGCAGCTTGTACATAAACAGCATGCAGCAGGTTTATGTATGCCTAAATTTAAAAATGTATCTTTCTATCCTTCATATCTGCAGTATCCTGGTCAGGGTTCCATGATGGCTTGTGGTCAGGGGCAGAGTGCACTCCTCGATATATCTAAAAACAATCATTCTAATTCACAGCTGGACATAGTGTAACTGGTTAAGCATGTTAGTATGCAAGTTAGATTTTATTGTGATGGTGGTTTTGAAGAAACGTACTTTCTTGTGCTTTGGGTCGTCGTCCTCCTAAATAAATTAACGTTGGCTGCAGTCTGAGGTCAGGATGCTCTGGAAGAGGTTTTCATCCAGGACGCTTCTGGATGAACAGAACAGAAGAGGAAAGCGTTAACAGAATATTTTCCATATTTAACTGGGTGTCTTTTTTTAAAGTTATTAGGTAACTGTATCTAAACAATATAGGTAACTAAAACAATCAACCAAAAAAACCCCAAAAAACATCACTTCTGAATATCATCTCCGACATGGACACTGAATTAAATGCATCTTGCTGACCGGGAGCATGTCCTGCACGTTGAAGAATTATGGGCATGATGCTTGTGAGTGCGTCTGTTTAAAAAGGGCATTCCAAACTTTGGCTGAAGTGGCACGTTAACAATCCTACAGTACATAGAGAACAGAGAAAAATAAAGAGAACAATGTGTTGTGTTAATATATTGTTTAAATGGAGTAGACAGTTTACATTGTTAAACAGAGAAAGTAATGAGTTAATTAGACTGTAACGAGCACAGTGCACTGCACAACTACACACACACGCAGCTCCACCCAGCTCTGCCCGAGCTGCCAAGATAAAATCCTTTCAATCCGTCATCCAACTTATCCTGCAATAGAATAAAAGACAGAAATAGATGTTAAATGAAAGCTGGGACAAGATATGGAGCTTATTGAAATAGTGCTTTGAAAACAAAAGTAGTAAAATCTTAATTAAAATAATATTTTGTGTTTACTTCAGGCTCAAGCCCCTAATTAAAGTTAAGCAGTTTGGTTGGACCGGACTCAGACAAAATGTCTATGGTCTCGGTCCAGATCCGGTTGGGCTTTTTAGGCTTGATCTAAATGTTAGCACAAATTTCTCCTCTACATGCAAACTAGGAGGAAGTTGTAAGACTGCACATGAATGAAGATGATTACTGCTATCACCTTTCTCTCTTTCCTGACTAGTCTCTCCGTTTCTTGTCATTCATCTTTGTTAGGTTTCACTCGGTGATCCCTGGGTGAAGGGGATTCTTGTGCATTCAGCTCTTTCCATAGAACCATGCAACACATTAGAAGATGCTCCCATTACAGATTCTCTTCGTCAGGTAAACAATGATTTAACTTCTTGGGCTGTTTCGCATTAAAGATCAATTCCAAAAATCTTTAATATAGAAAATGTATGTGTTCAGAGATGGAAGTATTGACTGTTTTTAACCTGCTTGAAATGTTCTACTTTAGTAGTGCCCAGAAATTGACAGTATTTTTTTTTTTTATATCTACATTTTACTGGTGTAAGGTGCAGAGATGCACAGATCCACATTTATTTTTTCGTTTCCAATCCAATTCTGGACATAACTTTTTTAAACTAAACTTTTTCACTATATGTAGCACAGAAAAACAAAATGTATTGGCCAAAACCAGAATCAGTTGGTCAGACGCTGATTCCTTGTTGCGTCCTCTACCTGCTATCTATCACAAGTTAACAAATTGGATGTACATGCACCACTCAAACACCACGTTATTAAAACACATTGCATTCTGTAATGAATGTTCTCCCCAGATGTTGCAGGAAGCAATAAATCAGAGAGAAATGATCCTTGATGTAAAGAACTTCCCTTCACCAAGTTCAAGTTTGAAATACTTATTCACAAGTAAAATGGTTTAAACAAAGTAAAATGTTCAGTTTGAGATGTCATTGAGATGTGCAATGTTAGCATTTGTACTTAGAATTTAGATTTTCTTTTATTTCATAAGATAATTTCATTCAATTGTTTCTTTTTTCTCTAAGTTATATCTAAATTTAAATTTCAGCTCATCAAATCACTCTAAACACTTTTTCATCAAGTCACAATTCTACTTCAAATAAAGATTTCGGTTTCCTAGATTAGGTAAATAGCCTGACAGGTTTCAAGGCTGCCGTATTCCAGGAGGCAAGGTGGGTAAAGTGTCTTTCCCAAGGATACAGAGGCGGGGGAAGAAGTGATTGAGCCAGTAACCCACTGATTGTGGGATGAACTTCTCCCACCGTGGCCACCATTAAGATCTGTTTCCTCTGAATTATCTAAATTCAATATAACTGGTTTGTCTTGCAGGTCTTGCTTCAGAAAAACTATCGCACTCTTTCTCCAGCTGACCGCTACAGTTGGCCAGCTATAGCTCGTGGCTGCAACACTTTCGTTATCTCCCAGAATGCTGACCAGCCACTTGGCTACCTTATCCCCCTGCTCACCCACATTTTTTTGAACTCCCTCCTTGTATCCCACCTCTCCAGTTCAGGGGTGAGTAAAAATTTAGTAAAATGCAAAGCCACTTGTATTTGTACATGCTTTCCAATATTGTTTTTGCATGCAGCCCATAGCAGTGCTGCTGTGTCCAGGCTGGGAAAAGGCTCAGATGATATACAACCTGCTGGAGGAAAGCAAGGTTTCTCAAACCCTCCACCCAATTATTGTCTTGGTGGGCATTGGCAAGGATGAAGCCAAGGCTGTAAAATTCCCCAAAAACTGTGAGCAAAGCAGAAACAAGGCTTTATCAATCCATTCAGTTCCTGACTATATTTTACTTTCGTTAGATCCAAGTTTAAATGTTTTATTCTCTTTACAACAGGCCTGCTGTTAGTGACCACGCCATTCACTCTTGTCCGTTTGCTGTCTTGTCACTGCTTTCTTTTCCTGCGACTGTACCATCTAGTATTAGATGAGGCTGACCAGCTCTTCACTTTTGCAACTGATGAGGTAATTGTTGTTTTTATCAATAGGAGCCATTACAATGAACTTTAAAAAATGGCAGCAAACTAACACTTTTAGGAGTTTTTCTGCTGCTGCATGCTGTTGTCTGGGTCAGCGGATTTCAAACTCTTCATGCCTTGGTCCTCCTTTGCAAACTCACAGACAAGGCTACAAAATACGTGAAGAAATATTGACTTGTAGAATTTTTTTTCTCACTTTTGTTCACTATTAAGTAATTGTTACATTCATCTAGCACAAGTGCTGTCTCATACCTTCTGATTTTAGTCAGCCATGAGTTCTTTGGGTTTTTGCAGTAGAGTCCTACAGCCTGGCTGCTGGACGGTTCCTTCTGTCTTTTTCCTGTTAGAAACTTCTTGCGTTTGCTGTGCTAGCTTGAGAGGCAAAGCAGGAAGTTATTTTAACTTATTCTAACATGATTGAAAAACAGACTAGATTTTATGATTAAAAAATAAATGCACTCACTTAAAAAATGAATACATTTTTTTCATTTTTGAATATCTTTCACTTCCTGCATTCAACTTTCTGGTGTGAACTTGCCACCTGGTGACCGCCACTTTGACAACCACTGATCTAAAGGCTGAATCAATTGTAATTAAGCTCCTAACCCAAAGAGGTCTGACTGTAAATGGCATTTTGCAAGTCTGTCGTGGGCACCCTCACTTAGTTGTTTAGTAGTTGGAGTCACATGTGCATCAGTGAACCACGGACATATCAACTTTATTCTTTTCCAAACTAATCTTGTCAGTTTGAATAATTGTCAAGCAACCATTTGTTTTTTTAACCATGTGTGGCAGAAACGAATAACAAAGAAACATTGTACTTAAAGAAGTGGTATTGTGCTGTACTTTTTGTTTCTGTGTGGGCTTAAGTATTGATGCCCTTTTTTTAAAAATTTTATTTATTTATTTTTTTTGTCCCAGATGGCAACCATCCTACAACATTTTCAGAAGGTGTCTTCCAGTGAAGAGAAAGCATTCTGTCCTCAGCAACTGGTTGCTGTGGCCAAAAGATGGACCAGTCCCATGGATGATCTAATCTCTAATCATATGCCCCATCCCTCCATTATTATAACTGTCCCTGAGGAGGCTGCACTGTATGGTAACATCCAGCAGGTCGGTCAGATATAATACGGACTGTGGTGTTTAACTTGCGCTAAGGCAACCTACAAATGCTTACCATAAGTTTGCAAACCATGCACTGATAATATTTTACTGCTAATAAAGAACTTGATATTACAGTGACACAATAATTGAATGACCACAACTCCTCAAAAGTCTTGTATGCCTCTTTAATTAGTAGCGCTTTGCGGGGGTCTAATGGCTTAGTTCAATCGCAGAAATAATCATGTAAGAAAGATGAATCATTTTAATCGAACTTTTCTTTCCCTAATGCTTAAGCTAAAGGAATCAAAGTGGAGGCTTTGGGAGATGGAATATGGTTTGCATACCCTGAGTCAGATACAGTATTTTCCACCTGTACCTGTGTTTCTCAATGTCTGTCTTCAGGGTCCACTGCCCTGCATATTTTAGGAGTTTCCTCCTGCTGCACACCTGTCTTGTCATATACCAAAATATGCAGGCAGTGGTCCCTGAGGACCAGAATTATTGTGGAGCCAAAATATAGGAAACTGCTGAGGGTCAATACAAATCCATTAAACCCAAGGAACCATGCTTCTGTTTCAAGTAAAAGAAAAAGAAGAAATACAGTTTGGAATGAAGTATGCAGTCTAAATATGTGCACTAAAATATACATTTTTCTGACTTTGCACTTTGGTTTGTACAGATTATCTTGATGACTGTTGAGAGCAACAAGATATCTGCACTTCTGGGAGTGTTGGATTTCAGTCCTGAAGTTGGCCAAAAGACACTGATTGTAACAAACTCTGCTGAGGAGGTTGAAGATGTGTTTAAGGTGATAAAAGTTTTAACTCATCTTCCTGATGTTTTATGTTCAGTTTTTGCACACTTGTAACCTGTGCACTCTAACCCTTATGTTCACTTTGACGAGTTCACACTTCACAGAGGGTGTATGGTGTAATGCAAAGATTCAGACCGGGTCTTAGACATCTACAAAAGTCTAAAATCCTGTGGCATTCCTCCTTGGAAAAATTTTAAATACAGTTTCAGTTTTAGCTGGGAATGCTATTTCTTTAGCACTCTCTTCTTAAGAAATGTTTGTCATGTTTCTTGGGGAGATTTTCTTTAGCACCACATGCAGTTTAAAATATTCACATGTCTGCTCTTTGCTTTGTGGTGTCAGCCTTTTTTTTTTTTTTTTAAATTGCTGTGTAGATAATTTTTACTGGTGACACATGATCCCCACACTTACGTTTACTCAGGCACTGAGGAGTACAACGTTTTGTTAGCAACCTGTCCAATAAACTTCACCTCTTGCTTAATTACTGCTGGAGATAAGGGATAGGGACAAAAGTCGTACCAATAAGATGTCTGTTTGAGCGTCTGTCTATACACAGACATTGGATGCTACCAATGTCTGCATAAATGAGTGTGTATAAAGGATGGATAGAGTAGAGATTTACATGATTCTGCATTGCAGGCTGTGAGCAACAAATCAGCGTTCTGTCTCAAGATCCACAAGGGATTACTGCACCAGCTGGAAGACTTTGTCATCCAGCAGTGGAGAAAAAACGTTGGCCCTGGCACTCATGTTATCCTGGGTAAATTTATTACTACAATTGTTACTCCTGTTTATGGGTGGGTGTTTCTAAATGCACTGTCCCTCTTAAATAAAATCAAGTCAATTAAATATCAAAAGTATTTAAGGCAATATTAAATTGAAATTGAGTCAAATCGTGACCTGAAATTGAACTGTAAGGTACATTACATTACCCAGCACTACTCTTGTCATAGATTATTGTAAAAGTAATTCACCTAAAATTTTACAGAATTGTAATATTGCTGCTGTTTTGCATTTGTTTTTTCTTCATCCTTTAGTGAGCACCAGCGAGTGCTTGAGGGGCCTTGGTATCAGAGATGCAGCTTGTGTTATCCACTATGGATTTCCGCCTTCTCCTAAAGCGTTTGGCTACAGACTCTTTTGCATGGCTGAAAACTTTCGAAGTCTACCTAAACAAGTAGGTTAACAAATTACCTGCACAGAATCTTTTTTTTCTTTTTCTTTTTGTAAATATACATGGTCTAATTTATGTAAATTCATCGCTTGGCGAGGAGCCACAGATGGGGTCAGGAGGGACACAAACTTCAAAGAGGATAATATTGATCTGTCAAAATAACTATTTTGACATCAGTCATATTCTCCAGTATGTGCTGCCGATAATTTTGGGGATGATTCTTGAAGCTACGGCAGTTTTTTCTTCCTCCATTTACATGAATAAAATGACACCATAACAAATGTTACACAAGTACCAATATAAAAAGGGAAGGAAGAAAATGGAAAGAAGAAATATAAAAGGAGTAAAATAAGTCAATGTATGATTTTTTAAAAAGTGACAGTAAATATATAAATAAATACGTAATATAGAAAAATAATGAAATATCATAGTAAATAAAAAGTATTGCATTAAATAACTGCAATAAATATGGAACAACAAAAACAAATGGCGGGGGAATGAAAGAGTAGTGATAGTGTTACATCAATGGTGTTAAAAATTATAAACAAATATTACTTTTGTGACATGGCATTAAGAAAGGAGTTGGGAAAGTTCTTTTATTTTTAATGCAATATTTGCCACATTCATTTCCTTATCAAGCCATTTATTTTTTCTGTAGTTACTGACAATTTTGGCAGATTCTGTCCTCCATGTCTTTGTCTTCACACTGTATCTGCGTATCTTCTGGAGTTTAAACTTCATATGTCGGTCAATCTGCATTAATGGGTGAAAGACTGAATCTTAGACTTGATGACGCGCAATATAAAATAGGCAATTTATCTTTTCTTACATTTTCTGTTCACCGCTGCTGAATGAAAAAAATCTGAGCCGTGGAGTAACGTAAAATCGGCTAGTTAATGGAGCAGCTGATTTCACTTCTGCTATTTAAGCCACAGATGAATTCTGAGCCAGTTAGCTTGACACTTTTCTCTTTGGGCAGCTTGGTAATCACTACCTGGTGGAGGAAACAAGGATATGAGTTGTTGCCAACATTACTGGCATCAGTGCCACCTCCAGTGCTGTTTTTTTTTTTGCTGTAGTTCCATAATTCTTCTCCAAGCTAATAATTTTACGTTTTAACGAGCTCCGTGTTTTGATTAGCTCACAGTTAAAAGAATCCAACAGCAGGTTTTTTTTTTGATAGCAAAGGATACAGTTGGACAGCGGAGGGAGCTCATACTAAAGAGAAGAACTCTAGAAATGTTCTAGTTCAAAGCTCTGATGCAAACATCACATTATCGTACACTGCTGTAGTTGTATGCAGAAATGTTCTGCATGATAGAAACTAGATTTAAGGGAATCGACTACAAAATGCGCAACACCTGCAATCCCACAATAAATTTCAGGTCCTGAATCCATTCTCCATTTCAGGCCCTGAATCCATTGTGTGTCTGTTTCTGCTTGGGAAACAGACACACACCTCTGTTTCATCCTGCTCACAGTGAGACAGAAACAGACTTTCAAATGGCAGATGCAACTAAATTAGACATTAGAAATTCATCATTGTTGAAAACTTACCTTGTTGGCTGCGAGTCTTACAAAATTATCAGCCGCTTTCTAACAGGGAGGGAGCTGCTGAATGCGTTAATGTATGCATGCACTTATTGGCCGATGTTCCAACGACTATTCTGTTCCTATGCATCCCATCATTATGTTTATTCTATTCCCAAGTAACCTACCTTGGACTCCTCTCAGCTTAATATTTACTGGCTCACTCCCACCTTAACATTTATCAGAAAGTAGCATTTATCACAAGCGTAAATTAAACAGCTATCTGAACTTGTTACAAAAAATATACATCTATTGAGGTTTTAGGACACCAACTGTTAAGGTTTTTTGGTTTGTGGTTTTCCCTCAGGATCAAACAGACGGTGGTTCTTCAGTCAGCAGATCAGTGCTGCTGATCTCAGAAAGAAATACTCGCCATGTTGTGGGAGTTCTCCGTTATCTGGAGCGAACTGACGCGCCACTTCCACCTGTACTGTTCTCCTTTGCTGAGGGGGTACATGTGGCCCGCGAAGACCAGAAGACAGATCGACCTTTTTGCAGCTATCTGAAGAGCTTTGGATTCTGCAGGTATGGTTTAGTTCATTTATTTCAGATAAGTCATACTTTTACATCTCAAAAAGTGAAATTGATGTTGTAGTTATTGCTATTACCCAAGTTTATTTAAAGAGTCATACAATGGGAAGAGAAAGTATTTGATACACTGCTGATTTTGCACGTTTTCCCATTTGTAGGCCTGTCACAATACCAAATTTTGCTGAGCGATTAATTGTCTCAAAAATTATTGCGATAAACGATAATATTGTTTGAAGACCTTTTTACACTGATTGATGAAATGATGTAAAAATGCATGCCAAAGATCGATACACTTTATTTTCAAAAGAACACTGGAACTGATAAACAACCAAAAACAAAAATAAAATGGATTCTCAGTCTCTATCAACAAAAAATTTACTTGGATAAAAACTAAACAAC
>CAEGAD010031026.1:0-85561 GCA_903067055.1 Poeciliopsis paucimaculata | reverse complement strand
CGGAACGCAGCTGGAGATCGGCACCAGCAACACCCGACCCCATTAGGGACAAGGATGAAAGAAAATGGATGGATGGATTTAGCTGCCTGGTGTTGAAACCAGGTATTGGATATATTTCTGGCATTGCAACTTACATTTCCTAAATCTGCTTTAATTATTAGTTAACTGTCAACCTGAAGTCACTTCTAATAAACCATGGCGACACCAATGGACCAGCTGTTTCAAACTTCATCCCTGACCTGCCCGCTGTGCTCTTTGTTTTTTACGATGCTGATGTTCTCCTACAAACAGAATACCTGAATTTAATCAGAATTTAAACTACTATTAAATTTGTTAATCGGATTTAAAGGAATATATTTTTTGCTCAAACTCAGAAATTAAAATGCCCTTGGTTGGTTCTCATCTAATGAGCATAAAGAGTTCGTCATGGCTCTGTACAAGGACAACAAGAGGGGGTGAAATGACATTCACAAAGCAAAGAACATTAATCTGTCTTTATGAACCAATCAGAGCTCAGTCTGCATTGGCTGAAAGCGACCAGGGACAGGCCAATGCAGTGATCTGGCTGCTATTTCTCCAGCCGCCGTTCTCAATGCAGCATAGTCCATGTGTATTAGCGTATGGTTTGTTAATTTTTCAACAGGGGGAGAAAAGCACAAATGCACTTGCCAGAGGGACAACGGAGCGAGCTGGAAGACGGATGGCAAAGTGCAACCCTGGCATGCAGCTGGGTGAATCAGTATGCAGCGCACAGGCCTGCTTCTCTCCTCTCTCAGAGACTGAGCCGCTCTCACTCACACCTCCTCTGCCTCATCTCTGGACATAATAGCGGGTCAGCCCAGAGCACCTGCTGCCCAAAACTGGCCGAGGGCTCATCCATGATGCAACAAATCAAGCTGAACCCGCCGCCAAAGCCGACCACCTGCAGCTCACCGTACTCGTATGCAAAGAATTCTGAATCATATCGGGGATGAAAAGAGAGAGAGAGAGAGAGCGAGGGGCTGGCGACAGCTTTATGACGCTGTGCAGGTTGTGTTTGCTTTTGTGGTACATGGGGGAAAAAGAGAGGGAAGAAAGTGTGAAGCGCGAACACGGCGGCGTGAAAAGGTGCTTCCAGATTTCTTGTTTTCGACTTCTTATGTCGTGTGAACTAAAAATGAAACCGGGTGAGAAACATAACCCGGGCAAATACAAGCAACATTTCACAAGCTGCGAGTTTATTTATGAAGGAAAAATAAATGATCTAAACTTAGACTTTGTTGTCTTTGCACAAAGGAAATGCTGTTGCTTGACTACTGGAGCACACAGACAAAACACTGAAATACTATAAGTAAGATTATAAGTACACACACACACACACACACACTTACATTAATATATATGTGTTCCTGGTCAAGACATCAATATGGAACCTGTGTATCGACTAATGGAACTTTTCATTATTGCCTACTCAGCACAGTTTGACTCATCTCTATGTGGTTCTATGGGTTTTAAACTAGCAACTATCACATGTTCAACATTTGTCACCTATTCACAAATGTCTTGTTAGTCCACAGAATATTTGGTAAATATTCTCTGACAAATGTGAAATTTTTCAGCAGGTGTGGCTGCTGTTGCACATGGTGTAAGTAGCAGGAGGCCAAAGTTGCAACATTTGTTCCATTTTCAGCTGCTACTATTCTCTGTCACATTGAACTGTCAAGTGAACTGAGGCCTTTTAGCAATCTGTTCCCCTCCTCACCTGTGGGGGCGCTGCACAACAAACCACCAAGGCAAATGACAGAGAAACCTCCGAGGTTTGTGGTTTGTTTTGAAACAAATCAGAGTTTGACGACACGTTCACACCTCTCCGAAAGAATCAGACTTCATAGAAAAGCGAACTAGAGTTGGATTAAAAAAGAACATTGTACTGACAGTCAGTCACAAACACTTTTTTTAGCAAAAGCAGTTTTCAGATTTTTAAAATGGGGACAGTTTTCCCCCTGATAAATAAAATCAAAGCTTAAAAACTACAGAGTATATTCACTCAAGTCGTCTATGTATTGAAGGAAACTTGGTTTGAGCATCTCAAACATGGAAGTGGAGTCACACATTGCCTCACATCTGTTTTTAACTGGCAGTACTAGAGGACTCCTCTTATAAATGTTGAGGTAACCAGCTGCATGCTTAGCAGAGCCTCCAGCCTCCCAGTGATCCGTCTTTGCATTTTGCATGAAACCTTTCTCATATTGCTAAGTGTTGCGAAGCCACTCTGACATCAAATGAGTTCACCAGCAGCCGCTTTCTTGCTTTGTTTACGTAAATCCTGTCAATGCGGCCTCAGCTTAGGACCCGGCGTTATTAAAGTTCTCGGATCACAACCGGTCCAATAAACCTGCGGGCATGTCTGCATGGAGAGGGAGAGTGGTGCAGGCAGGGCTGAATTAAACGATGAAAAACTCCCAGAAAATCAAGACATGTGAAAGGCATGGGGATGCATGCCCTGTGTGAATGAGAGCAGGAGGAAAGAAAAATAAAACTCCTGTAACCTTATCTCTGCTGGACAGACACTTTTAATAATATCCCTGAGCAGAACGCATCTCCGTTCTCTGTTCCCCCTCTGACAGAAATCAGTTCTGTTTCTCTGTTCTGGTTTTACAACTTGTCAGGATTAGAAAAGTCTTGGCTAAGCTCCCCCTTAATAACACTCTTGTGTTTAGCTGCGTGTTGCAACGCCACACAAACACCAGAGACTCGGAGGCCAAAGACGTACGGCTTTGTTCAGAGACGCTTGTTACATTACCACACAGATCTGATCACTGCTGGTTCCTGTCAGACACCAGAATGCTGGCGCCGTTCCTAAATCCTTCAGGATAAAACGATCAGGGTTCTGGATGACTCTGTTTAAACTGTTAGAAATTGAGTTAATATTTAAACAAACCTTTAATTGTGGACTGCGGCTTATTTTAACAACGTTGAAGTTTGCGCAGGGAATGGTGGCTGTGAAGGACCAAACTTTGGCCACATTTTGGAGGAAAGAATCCATCTAGATTCTACAGACTGCTATCTCATTTGGGTCTAGCTGATGGTCTACGTGTTTTAGAAGGTCTTGCCTGAGACGCTTCCAAGCTTACGGGAGTTAACCTGGTTTACACAAACTATTTCGTCTTTTCTTGTTGTTAAACGTAATAAAACTAAATGAGTAACCCTTCTGTCAATATTTCAGCTAAACTATAACTTATTATGTTTGTTAAGGATCATGCTATCAGAAATGACAGAAATAACAGGAATGACGTCACTTGCTGCCTTTCCACTGATTTTTAAATCGCACAAATTGGAATGAAGCAAATTTGTTTTTTTTGACAAAAATAATGTTTGCGTGAGGTGGAGGTGGTTTTTCAGCTGTAATCAAAACTGCAATGGAAGGACTTTTTTCAAATGGTCAACAGCCAGATGTTACTACTGGCAGAAATGACAAAACAAAAGGAAGTAGTAGGAGGAGGAAAACATAGTGTGTTTTATTTATGATTTATCACATGAACACATTTTTTAAAGTGATTTTAACTGTATTTCTTACTTAATTGGAACACTGCTATTGCTAAATTGTGTTTTTTCAACATTGGCTGAATATCCACAAAGTTTTATGAGTGTTTGTAATGGGAATTTTAGGGACGTTTTTCAGACCTAATGAGATCAAGACAAAATTGTGATATTTTATGCCAATGAATGTTAGAAGTGCTGCTGAGTACATGAGTCCGTTGGTTGGAGCTGCTCCAAGCTTTACACATAATAGAAGCAGAGAATCTTCATGAGCGCAGACAGAGAGTATTCTCAGTGAAACATGAGAAGAAGAAACGCCAGTCTTCAACATTTCAACATATGACGTCTCAAAAAAATCAAAAGCCTTTTTAGAGATCGAGCTGATGCACAATCTGTAATCTGTAAAGACACCGACCATTTTATGAAGCTTTCACGTGTTTTCTAGGATTGTGAAATCCGTTTGGTGATTTTAGTGACAGGAATGTTTCAAAATTCTCCTCCTGGTTTCAGATGGTCGGCTTCAGAGTTGCTGGGTTCTGGTTGCTACATCAGCATCCTGTCTTTTTTTTTTTTTTTTACATTGCATCTTTGTAAACAACCATAAAGACGGAGAGTTATACAGTTGGAATTTATCATGATATGTATTCCTAACATCTTCTGTTTTTTCTACTCAGTGTGACTGCAAGGTGTGTTGCTGCTGATATGAGGTCTGTAGGATCGACGCATGCTTCCGCTGCGTTTTAAACGTTTTCTTGAATCCAGGAAAAGAAAGAGGCAGCAGGCTGAAACTGATGATGCCGTTTGCAGCAATCACCCGGTGTACAGTCACATTAAAACTACGAGGTTCTACACACACCCCACACACACACCACAGCATCGTGTGGGGAGAGCTGTTTGCATTGTGAGTTGGTTGGTAACTTTATTCTTCCTCTCATGGTGTCCATCTAACCTGTTCTCCATATGATTTTCTCTAAATTGATTACCCTAAAAGGATCATCGGACATTGATCGCTCCACCGGTCTTGGCCTGCCCCACATCAGAATCCTTCTGTTTCTAGTAATTGTGTTGGTTTCCTCTGAGAAAAAGCTAACAGGTTCTGCATCTCGTTCCTCTGCGCCGTGAGAGCAAAGATCCGGAACGAGGCGCGTCGTTTTGCTGAGGTTACTTTTAGGAAGTGACAGAACTGAGACCAAAGTGAAAGACGGGAAGAAATCAGAGGGAAGATTACAGAGCAGGAGAAAAAAAAAAAAAAAATCCCATGCTCCCTGAGTAAACACGATCAGAGCTAGCAGAGAATATAGAGCGTGTCTTGCTGTCTTTCCTGTCTCGGCGCGGCTCGGGGGAATTGGACCGGTGCGCCGTATCAGCCTGACATCAGAAAGTCTTCTGCGCCGCACATGCAGATGGAAGGGAGGAGAGAGGTGAAAGCGGAGCTTCACAGACGGCGACAGCTGCCGCCTGTACAGTCTCTGACAGACTCTTGGGGGAGTTCTTCTCGTAGTCGTGGGAAATTGACTGTTTACAGTTGAAACCCGGATGTTTTGTGTGATGCAACAAAAGTCAGTGTGTCGCTCAGGACTTAATTATTCCACAAACTCATTTTCTCAAATCAGAAAACAACAGCTCTTGAGCCGAGTACTCACCTTGAGTGGCAATGAAGTGGTTGGATCGCTGGTAACCCTGTGTGGGAAAAAAAGGTCAGAATTACTACACACACAGCATACAATGAGGCTTTGGTCATTGGTTGATAATCTCATGGCAGAACTTGATTCGGCTGATCTGTTCAATTTCGTGTTCTGCCTTTCAGCGGCAGGCCGTCTGTTGGAACTAATCTACTCTATCAACTGGACCAGGACGTCTGACCCACCAGAATTACTCTGGACGACCTTTAAAGCTGCGGCTCTGGATGAGCAATCGCACTTGAATTGTAATGCACAGAGAAATGTCATTAATTCAAGTAGACACCTGATCAAAATCTCAAGAGTGGGACACACACACACACACAAAAAAAAAAAAAGTAGAAAGATTTTCAATGTCAAGCTGATGGTTTGAAACCGGATGATAAGTAGAGCTTAAAAATGCCAAATGAAGAAATAGGAGCAGCAGGAGTTCATGAATACAGATGATGATATTTCCTGACTATTCACTGATCAATAAAGACCACGAGAGCCTTACCCTAACATTAACCCTCTACCTGGATTTTCTCTAGTCAGTTTTTAACAGGCCAATCAGTGAACAGAAGGAGAAGTTATGAATGTCTGCAATGTTTTAAAATTATAGTCTGCCTGTAGTTTTAACGATGGCGGCAGACTGACTGCCGTTCAGTCAGTGTTGGTTCCAAACATTGACTTAACATTAACAGTCGTCTCGTTGGGACCAGAACTTCTCTCTTCAGAGGAGGGTGGTTGTTTACAGTGCAGGCCAGTTCTGGTAAGCTTCACAGTGAGGATCTCACACATTACGTACATTGTGTACAAAATGTTAGCGATTAGGTAAAATGTAAAACTTTGACAGAGGCCACGCCTCCAGGAAGTAATCGTTTCTCCCCAGCCAGCGACCCAGCCCCGCTGGACAAAGTGAACTGTAGAATAAAGTCTAGACTTTTTAAGGATATTGTCCCAACCTTCTGTTGAGATAATGGACAGTCCAGAGTTTAAAAGCAGCTCTCAATAATTTGACTGCTGTGTCTGTTTTGTCTCTCCCTTCTGTTTCTTCTTTGCGCATTTTGAAATTCCAATCCACAGCTTGGTTATAAACCACCAGCATGAAATGCAAATACTTGTAATTCCATCTCCGCTCTTCAGATTTCAACAAACAGAGCATCGTTCTCCGCCTCGGGTCATAACGTATGCAGAGGGCGAGATGCGTCTCTAAAGTGTGCCAAGTCTCGCCGGAGCCGCTGATTAGAGCGCCGCTGACAAGTGAGGGATCTTCAGCCTGGGGACCAGCTCCACCTGAATGGCACTGACTGATTGGGCTGCCTCCTCCCTGCTCCACTTCACATTACTGAAATCATGATACAGTATGTAAGGAAAACAGCAGGTGAGGTCCGTGTGGCGAATGCAGAGCTGGATCCCTCATGTCCAGATAGCGACACCGTCTCGTTATTAATAATTAAAAGGCATTCGCAGAAACCCGGGTGCACATCTCCATCACGCCGCATCACAAATGACACTCCATCAGCGCCATGCCGGGGAACGAAGAGCGGACTGATCGGCGTCTTTGTGAAGGAGGGCAGCTAGCTCTATTCCCACGGGGCAACTCTCGCCTCGGTGTTTCTCAGAAGTGATCGGTTTCCTGCCTGTCACCGTGGCAACCATTCTTTCCAAAAGCATGCAAGTTAATGAAGCAACAGTGAAGAATTTACAAGAGATTGATGAGGATAAGAGGTGAAGCATGGCGTATGAGACGCAAAAGAGAAAGAAAGAGAAACTAAATAAAAATGAAAATCTTTCTTTGCTTGCTGATCAGGTGTTCTGGCTGCAGCAGCTTGATAGGCTCTCATTACCGCAGAACAACTCAGGTACCTGGAGAAATCTGAATCGTTTTCACTGAGAGCACAGGAGGACTGCAGGCCGAGTTCTAACGTCTCTTACTCTGAGCAGAAATAAGTGGGAGAACACCTGCAGGGTCCAACGCAGCGCTCCGAGTTTAAACAGATCCACAGAAACAGCGACAGCAGACATGAAAGACCACCGGAGCTGAAGGACACACTGCAAGGAAAAGTGCCCCAAAAATACACACACCTATTATAGCCAAGCTTATTGATGCTTGTTTTCAGTTTCCAACACATCTAAGTTATTTATTGTTGTTATTAAACTAAAAGGGCCTCCTGGGGAGACGTTTGTGTGGATGGAGAGAATTACACCTCATCAAGAATTCTGTTAGAAAATTCACCAAAAAATAAATAAAAAATCTGTTGTAGTTTAAATGTGTGCACGGCTTTGAATATTATACAGCCTCTGTTCACAAAGACAGAATATGACATGTCTTCACATTTTCTTAGAGATTTCATGGCGCAAGGAACAAGAAACGTCTTTCATCAAGTGAAACTAGCTTTTCACAGTTTGTAGCAGAGATCACGCTAAACCTTTATGTGGTCTGCCGTTTGGACTGAAGGTGTCAAACAAATTTCTATCATTTATTCTTACACATCTGTTGTTGAAATTACATTTAATTGCATTTCATTTTCATTCTGTTTGCTTAAACATCAAGAAGATGAACCGATAATCCACATCGTGTCATCATCAAGCTCACATTTTCTCTGCAGTGGCAAAGTTTTGAAATCAGGGAACATTTCAAGTAAGAGGTGGCAAGACTCTCTGATCGTAACCTGATGGTGTGAACGCCGCCCTCGGCGGGAGGATCATCCCGCCGCAGCGGTTCAGCTGAACCGCTCTGGGCAGCTCTGGGCAGAGCGGTTCAGCTCTGCCCAGCTGAACCGCTGGGCAGAGCTGGGCAAAGTCAATACATATCAGTCAATACTGATATGTATTGACTGAAAAACATATCAGTCAATATGTTTTTCTCATATTGACTGATTTAGTGGCCTCCGCTGTGTTCTGTGTACGTTAAGTTGAAACTGCCTGAACCAATTCTTCAGGTGTGTGTAATCTGTCAAACTGACGGATGGCGGTCAAACCATTTATAAACTCCATCAAAGACAGAAAATATTTAGTTAATGTGACTCCTGGTTTAGATACACTGTGGACCCCTGGTCCTGAAATCTGTGAGCAAATCAGAATCCCTCTAAAAACTCTGATAACTGTGTATGTTAGTAGTTCAACTATACCTTAGTATTAATACACAGAGTGGAAACAGTCTTGGTATTAACACAGAAACTAACGTCCACAGTCCTTATGTGATATGTTTCTGCCCTCAAACGTATCACGTTTTAGTCATATTATTGATACAACTAGCTTTTGTAACATTGCCATCCTAATTTACAAGTGCCAAAAATTTTAATTGCAGTCTGGTATTACTGGAATCCTTCAGTGGCAAAAACAAAAGGTAAAAACAGGGAGAGTAGCTGCGTTTCCATCAACCATAAAAGTGCGCAAATTGAAATTCCGAAAATAAACTTGCTTAACTAAAACATGTCCAATTCAAAAATCTCAAGTTTTCAATCAAATAGTTTTTGCACTTGGTGAGGCGGGGTCTTTTTTCAGTCGTCTCGAAATAATGTATTTTTGCAAAACTGTAATGGAAGCACTTTTTTCACATCACACGGATCACATGTTCAACAGCCGGATGTTACTACTGACAGAAACCATGAAGAAGACAACAGGAAGTAGTAGGAGGAACATGTTTTTTTGGGGAAAATCTACTGCTGGCTCCTTCAGAGCTCTCACAGCATCACAGTTCAGAAAAAAGTTGAGTCATTCCAACGTGTTGAATCCATAACTCTTCTGGAAAATTTTTTTCAAAACGCTGCATACGTAGCCGCTCCCAAATGAGAGCACAGGAGGACTGCAGGCTTGTTCCTCCAACGCCTGAATGAAACACCAACGTCTCCTCTGATCGGCCGAAAGATGACGAGCGTTAGCCCCAAGACTGAATTCTGTTTTCTGGACAAAGATTTGCGCACATTTATGATGGAAACACAGCTAGTGTCTATAAAGAAGCCAGTATTCGTAAATGTATTTCAAACAGCACAAACATGGCAAGAAATGATAAAACAAACAACAGAGAAATCTGAAAATAAAAAGAATAAAGATCACCTCACGTTTACTCACTGATACTCCAGCTAATTAATAATATTTTTTATGTTTTCATCTCATTTCAAATAGAGTTAAAACAGCTCAGGGTTAAGCGTTAGACCTGGTTGTGTTCTCCATGAGCCTCCAGCTGGTTAGGATTCATAAAGCTGCTCTTTCTTAGCCTGAGAAAAACTTTGTGCCGTGATAAAATCAGTTTGATGCTCTGAGTACTTTCTGAAATGCTGGCTTTCTGAAATAACCTGCGCTCAGCATGTAGTATATTGCTAAACTAGCTAAGCATGACTTTGCCTTCAGACAAACTGTAAAAACAGAGGGCTCAGACTGGAGGCCTCATTTACATGTAGAACATTTAGTGCACCCCAGAATCAAACTGGTCTGAAAAAGAGCGATATTAGAAGCTATGTATAGATTTCAGAATATTCCCATCTTACATATAAGGATGTCAGATCAAATTCTTTCTTCCTACTTTGTCGTCACATGAAATCTACATTCAGATATCGAGGAAATAGTTTTAATCACTATGTTTGGCCCAAAACATGCATAGTTTGTATGGTGGTTCCTAATCCTTTTGAGCAGTAAAGTTTCGAAACTGAGCAATGTTTTTATGTTTAAAGGAAATAAAACGGCTTTCAAGTAAGAACCACAACAAGAATATGATTGTAATCCCACAGATTATTTTGTGTGTCATTAGGATGACGTGCTTTTTACAAATTATTTATCATCATTTTTTTCAATCAATGAAAAATGATAAAGTGGTGGCGTCTAATTTTAAATCTCATCTAAACCAACCAGAGATGAGATGGAACCAATGAGCCGAGTTTACATCCCAGCAGTTTTATAGTTTGGAAAGAGCCAACAGTAGAAAGATATTAACACTGCTTAGATTTGTTTTCATAAATCGTGTTATTACAATATGGAGGATCTTTGGATCCTAAAGGTTGCAGACCGTTCATCTGAGACATGCATGCACACTAATAAAAACTGTTTTGCAGTTAACTGATATTATAATTTCACATTTTTATTAGCTGAAATGCTCAGACTGGTGAGTCATTGATGCTGATTTTGAAAATGTCAATAAAACCCCGGTTACCCAAACAGGCGGGGGTGACGATCCTGTGAATGACTGACTTTTATTAAATGGTCTCCATTTACACAGATAACAGACGGGTAGTCAGAACTCCAGCTCTTATTTCTCATGATAACGTTTGACGGTTCTGGACCCTAAACTTGGCTAAATCCTTCATTTGCTGTTTTTCCCACATCCAGCATCACTGAAGATATTTACGGTGCCTTGTGTGACTCAGTGCATGTCCGACCACGACCTTTGACTTGACCTAAAATATTCCCCTCTTTTGTTGCACTTTCTGCAATCTTAAGGGACCTCTGGGTGAACACGTCTCCATCAGCAGAAGATGGTAGAGACAGAGACAGCTGCAGTCACAGACGTGCTAAAAAGTGAGTGTCAAAGGTGAAAAGGCTTAGGAGCTCAAACCAAACAAAGACAAGAAAGGAAGAAGCAGTGGAGAGGGGTGATGGAGGGATGAGGAAAGAGAAGAGAAGCAAGGTACTTACTTCCCTGTTTATCCGAATCTAAGATGGCAAGAAAATTGAGAGTCAGGAGCAGGAAACACAGAAAGACAGAGAAGAGAGTTAGGGAAAAGACCAGAGCTAGTTATTATGATTACAGATCAGGAAACGTGTGATGAGACGGCCACAGAGGAACTGTGAATAGGATGTTGTCCAACGTTGGTGTTTGAAGAAAACCTTTTCTTAAAATGTCTTAGAGTTACTACTAAAAAAAGCAACGGACAGAAAGGAGAAGGTGGTTTGATACTTTATGGGAAGAGTCAATGTTTACAGCATCGAATGTTCCGCCGTTTGTGTTAGCATGTCACAAACCAGCCATTTTTTAAAATCCACAAATCAAATTGTTGGAAGAAGTTGTCTTTCATAAATGTTTTGATCTCGCTGTTTATCCATGATTGTGTTCTTAGTAAACCCACTCCACTCAGGAACAATCCCACAACAGAAGTCAAAACACAAGGAAGTCTAGTCAAAGGAAATTCTACATAACTTAAAAGTTAAAGGGTAGATTTATCAGCAGTCTATCAGTCAATACTTAGTGTAGAATTGGCTCTGTATTGGTAGCATCATGATACTGTATATGGACGGGTGACCCTGGAGCTTTTTGAACACTTTTGGATATCAAACATTTTTTGTTGCCTGTAAATGTCAGTAAATGTAAAGCTGTGAATCATACAGAAAAACTATTCTTTGAGGTGTGAGTTTAAAGGCAAAATCAAAATTCTATGTGGTGACAAAGCTGTAATGACGGCATGCTTTTGTTTGCTGGTGACTGAATGAGACAGTAGCTGCGTTTCCATTACAAACATATGTAAATCTTTATCTGTACTCCGCAAGTGTAAAAAGAAAAACACAATTTCATAGTTGTGGTGTTTCCATTAATTAAGAAGCTTTACGTTGATGGTGTTATGTGTCCATTTAAAAAATGTAGAGAACAGATAAAACACAAAGACATTGGAATCGATCAGTCTGGAAAAAGCTCCAAAACCATTTCAAAGTCTTTGAAAGTCGAGTGAACAACAGTGAGAGCCATTAGGCCCAAATGAAGAAAACATGGAGGCGAAGTTCTCAAAAACATCCAGAAGCACTATAGGCCTCACATGTGCC
Source organism: Poeciliopsis paucimaculata (assembly GCA_903067055.1). Lineage (NCBI taxonomy): Eukaryota > Metazoa > Chordata > Actinopteri > Cyprinodontiformes > Poeciliidae > Poeciliopsis > Poeciliopsis paucimaculata. The sequence continues at coordinate 73,631 of CAEGAD010031026.1, read as the reverse complement.
ACCTATAGGTCAAAGGCCATCATTTAACAGTATATCTCCATCAATATTAGAGTTCCAATATTGAACTGGTTGGTGACCAAAACCAGTAGTTTTGGTCACCAAAACTACTGGTGACCAAAGAGACCACACTGGGTCGTTTCACATTTGCAAACAAATTTTAAAAATGTAAAAAAAATAGAAGGTGAAAATTCCACAAGTTGCTAAACATGGTGGTGGTGGTGTGATGGCCTGGGACTGTTCCATGTCTTTAGGACTTGGATGACTTGCTGTAATAGAATCTCTGGAGTCCAGAAGGACAACATACAGACCTCACTTTGAAAATAAACTCACGCTTAAGTAATACAAGCTCACATAAAAAAGTTGTCTAGTCAAAGTCTGGACTTAAATACAACTGAGGTGCTACGACATAACCTTTAGCAGGACGTCCATGTAAAAAAAAAAACCCAAAACAAACACACAAACAAACAAAAAAAAAACAGTGAGGTTGAATTGAAAATAAATCTCCAAATAAGAACGGCTGAAAATTTCTCCATAGAGACGTAAAAACCCGCCCTGTCACAACAACCAAACTGGATCAACATGGTGTTAGGTTTAGGGCCAATCGTCTGTCTATGTTTTAGCTTATACTTTCACCAATACACTACTGCTCTGTGAAATACTTCAGCAGCAGCATCTGTTTTATATCTGCTATCCATAGCTTGTTTAGAGACGAGTTCGGCTGGGAGTTACAGCTGGCGTCGTTTTGGAAAGACTAACAGTCTCAAAAACGTTGCTGAGGAAGACGAGGGAGATGAGAATACACTGAAGATGAGTATGGATTTCCAACTGACAGCGCTGAAGAGCCAAAGGAAGTGTGTGTGTGCTCCAAACACCTCGTTTCAGTGTGCTGTTAGCTTGAGTCTGGTTATAATTCATGCAAATTCATGCTAAATACATTTCTCTCACCACTGGTGCATTTGGCCATGACATAAATTCCACTTAGAGTAAATTTTAAATCGTGTTTCTCAGCTGACTGTTGTGTCTAAACGTGGTGCTGCAGATGACCAGGCGTCACATCGATGGTACAGTTTGTAGTTTGGGAAAACTGGCATTAACCAAACCTGTTACGCTGACTTCTCTTCATATTGGTGTAAATACAGTAAGTACAGAACGGTCGGCTGTTCCAGACGTTTTTTAAGTCTCAACTTGTCTGCGGCTGATGAAACTTGGCAATAACTGTGGTTGATCAGTCAAAAAAATGTCTCACTAAAATATCTGTTTTCTGATGAACGAGAGGAGAAAGCAGCAGGCCAGCGCATTTCAGCCTCGGTGTTTCCTCCGCATAATTTGGAACTGTTGATGTTGATGGCCAATTAATTACACAAAGGTCCTTAGAGCCTTCACTCTAATGGAGCACTTACAGACCACTCAAGGGGAATAGGAGGCCACGCTAAACACGGTTTCCTCTCCCTCTGCTCTTCCGCCTACTTTCTCTTTTTTTTTTTTTTTTTTTCTTCCCTGTTTGACAATAAGAGAAAAGGCATTCAAAGATAACAAGAAGCTGCTAAAACTTCAGCCCCCTCAGTCAATAACCGGAGAACAACACTGGGTTGTTTTCAGGTTCCTGTTATGAGGGAGAAGTAAAACGTAAACTGCTTGTGTGTGAAAGAAAACATTTCACAGTAATTTGAAATCGAATAAATAGATTCATAAATACGAAAATGAAGGATCTTCAGTATGTTTTAGTTTTTTAAACCAATTACTTGAAGTTTAAAAATATATATATATTTTTTTTTTAAAATAAAATAATATTTATTTTATTTTCAAAAAAATTTTTCTCAATTTCAGTTTCGGTTTTTTTAGTTAGTTTTAGTTAAGTTTGATAACCTCAATCCAGCCGAGGCCGGATCCCAGCCTGGAGGTGAGATCACAGGCTCTCGGGCCCCTGTTGCTTCACTGCAGCCTCGGGGGCGAGTCACGAGGCAGCGCTGCTCTGAACTTCTGGGCTCCCGTAGGATGTTCTGAGCATAAAGCCCACATATACGCTGGAGCAGAAATACACCGTCGTGCCGTGGGAGCAGCCATTACAGGACGGCTGAGACCAGCAGCGTGCGGAGGAGTGAGGTGACTGGTAAAGAAGTGGGGTCAACCCTTGCAAAAAGAGAAGAAATTAGGACGTCCACTTACGTCTATGTAGTTGGCATTGACATAATCTGAGCTGGGGTCTGCCAGCAGAGAGTGGAGCTTGACTCGATGCCGATCAGCTGGAATGAAGGACAACGAGGGTTAGTTTGTGTTTCCATGTATGCCTTATTTTGTTTTTCACTCTGGTTTTCTGTCAGCATCCAGTCACATTGAAACATATGGAAACACCGTTAGCGCTCTGAGTTAGCGCTCCAACTGTTTAAATACTGTTTGCTGTTGTTCAACCTCCTCTAGTTTCTCTTTACTCTGTAATTTGTATTTAATGTTTCATGTTTCTCTATAATGCTCACTCTCGCTGCGTTTCTGTTACAAATCTTAGAGTACGTTTTTTCTGGCTGATGTCAAACAAAGCACAATTTCACAATTATGGCATAGCCATTAAAATGACATTAAAATCACATGTGAATAAGCTTGTTCACATTATAAGTCATTAACCCTTCCAGACCGAATGGAGCCAAATCTGTAGTACCATAACTCCACCACACTTTGTACTATCTGAAATATTCCAACGGTTGCTGAAAGGGGAGACGTTGTGCTTCCAAGCCAATATCGAGTTATTATGATAATTTCACCCCTGCAGCGGCAGGGAGTGAAATTGATCTAAGCGGCATTATTTTAATAGACGGTAAATTGCAAAAACAACTTGCTAGATGTTGAAAGTTCCGGTTGTTATGGATAAATTAAACTAAGTATTAAAAATATTCAGGAGGAGATTTGAAATTTTGGACAAAAAGGGTTAAAATTCAAAGGATGGAAACAGTAACAGGAGATATACTCACAATTCAACCATGGTTGTGGAGCTCCTTATCTATTAGCCAATCAGAAGAGACGTAAGCGCCTCATTCAGCCATTGGAGCAACAAGTCCCGCCTACTTGGGAGTGGCTCCATATGCAGCGTTTTAAGGATAGTCCAGTCGGCCATTTTACAGGATTCGACACGTTGATTTGATATTAACTAATTGCCGATTTTATTTTAAATTGACAACACAAAGCATTGTCAATTATGGCAGAGTAGCTCTACTTTAAAAGCCTAATAACATCACAGCTGCCGGGGCCAGGCCTCTTCCTGCCGAGCTTTACTCACGGCTGAGCAAGCTGTCGTGTCGTCCTTTGGTCTTGTCTTTCTTCTTGGTGGCATCCCAGCCGTCGAAGAAACTCTGCAAAGTCAGAAATTACAATTAAGATTACAGTGTTACTGATGATAAACCAAAAACCAAACACCTGGGTAAAGGGCTGCCTTCAGTCGACTTATATCTTCTAATAATGACTTTGGTTTTACAGGGGAAAAAAAACAGATAAAAGTAACGACAACAAACCCAACATGATGTGTCTTTGAAACACCTTGAAAGTCGCAATTAGACGGAGTTTGCTAATGCATTCCGGAGCGCTACCCCAAGGTCTGATTAGCTCCTGAATTAAAGCCTCTTGCCAAGCCATCAGCAGACATCTGCCACAACACATCACAGAGAGGCTGAGGCTGCGCTCGCCCTCATTCCACATGCAGAGACAGGCGTGCTGCTTAAACAAGCCGCTGTTCTGGAATACCTTGGAGGTCCGTTGCTGTTTACAGTATACGGCTTTCATCGACAGACTCTGCTCCCGACGGAAAATGAGTCGCTGGATCCGCGCCGATGGTAAAAAGCCGAGGATGAACGGCACAAGATGAAAACCGCGGGTATTAAAGCTTTGCACCTGGCTGAGAGTGATTTAAGACCCGCGTTGTTTTCTTTTGCATTTAAACTCGTTGTTTAATCTCCCTGCTTTATGGATGACGGTAAACTGGACCAAGAGGTCAGAGAGAGCTGGGTAACGCAAGCTGATGTGAGAACTACACCAGCCACTAATGGATGCAGGTCACACCTCCAAACATTCACTGATTTGCACATTTTTTTTGTAGAGAATATCTAAAATATTCCATAGGAAATGCAAATAAATAGAATAGAAATAGGAAAAAAAAAAAAACCTGTGAAACTCGCTTGTAAAACAAGATGGTGGCCTTGGGCATGTTGACATCACTCTGAACGTAGCCTGGTAAAAACCAGCTGCTTGTTCTGAGTTGCTTCACTCAGAGGCTTCACTCTCCACTGTTGAGAAACAGCTGCTTCCTGGAGGCGTGGCCTCTGTCGAAGACTTATATTTTACCCAACCATTAATGTCTGCCTGTGATGTGCCGTAAACAACAGTGCTTAACTGCACAGAGAGAAGTGCTAACCCAAACAAGGCAGCTGTTAGCATTAGTTCAATATTTCGGAGCGTGACCAACACAAACTGAACGGCTTCGCTCACTCCCTCCACTGCCATCGCTAAATTCTACAGGCAGACTGTAATTGTGCCTGTAGCAGAACATTAGGACCATCATTCACAACTTGTTCTTCTGTTCACTGATTGACTCAATAGAAAGGAATCCAAGTGACTGGGAGAAAACTGAAGGGAGAACTGAAGGGAGATGGGAATCAAGTGGAAGACGATGGCCATTCTACTCTGAACTTGGAGAGCCAAGTGGTGCATTAATGAAAAAAAATTCAATCTGTTACCTGAAAAATCTGTGTTGCTCCCTGAAAAGTAAAACCTAATGTTTTCTACAGGTGACAACTTTAAGTGTCAGTTTGAAGATGCATTGTGTAACATTCATAAAAAAAATACGTCTTTTACATATTGGTGAAGCTTATCCTGTTGTGGCAGTACAATCTGCAAAAAGAAAAATCAAGCTAATCTGTCTCCTCCCAGTGCTAACTTCAAAAATACAGCGATGAGTCAGAAACGACCAATCGGAGCCAGGAGGAGGGTCTTACCGTGGTTGATCACTCTCATGCTCACACCTCCCTCTCTTTTCACCACAACATCGCCTGCCACAAATGCTAAAGCTAGTTAGCATTGTTACCAATGCCGGAAGATAAACGCTTTCCCTGTAACGGTAGCAGCTTAAGGTTATCATTGTAACCAATAGTAGCTCAGGGAGGAGGAGATGGATCTTTTCACCTCATGTTATACTACACACGATATACAAGATATTTTGACAAAGATATTTTTGTAAAAGTTACACATTGCAGCTTTAACCACTTCCAACCAATAATTGTAATTTCTGGCTTCGTTGTGGTGCATCCTTGATATCACATTTTATCTAAACACTTCCTGTTTGGAAGGAATCCAGAGCTCGTTATAAATACTGTAGCTCCTCCCGCCCCCGCCCCCTCCTGCCACCGCCCCACACAGGCCCCTGAGGGCCCTCGCCAGACGTCTGCTGAGCAATGGTCAATGGCAGAGCCAGCCGGCCCCGGTGGGGAATAAGGGTTATGAAGTCTGACAGCAGAGTGCTCGCTGATCTCCTTCATCTTGTTTATTTCTCCAGGCGACGGGAAGCTAGAGTGCCGAGTTGAAAAAGCGACCCATATATTGATTTTGTTAGCGGGAAATTTGCCGGGCCTGCGAGGGACGGCTTAATGAATCGAAAAAGTGCATCTGGCTCTCCGGCAGGTGGATGTGCGAAAAAGTCTCATCACAACTGTTTGATCTGGAGGACTGCAGATAATAGCAGGCAGAGAGAGAAGCAGCAGGTGTGACTTTGGAAGGCGCAATTAGTCCACGCAGGGTCACACCACGCAGGAAAACACAACACTAATGAGGGAAACTTCATTTTTCCTGATTGCTCATGAATGAATAAAGAGATGCCGTGTGATTGTTTCTGCTTGTTTTTCTCGCTGTAGTTGTCGGAGAGCAGAGAAGGATCGTCCTGCACGCGCGCTTGAGCTGCTTGGCCATGGAAATCCGAGTGTTCTTGAGCAATCGGAGCTTACACAACAGCCTGCAGGGCTCAGCGCAAGGTCTTCGCCGGCAAACTGGCGACCTCAGCTGTTCAAGGACCCTGCTTTGTGGAGTTGGTATAAAAAATGCTCACAAACAAAAGAAACAAACTGCTGTGGTGCTCGAAGCCATGTGCATTTCTCTCGTCCAGAACCGAAGAGAATCGGCCAAGACCGGCGGTTCCGTTCAGAGCAGATACGATCCTCAGCAAAATTATTCTTGTCCCTTGAAAATGTTCCAACACTTTGTGAGCTTACAGCCACAGAATGATGGGAGAGATTTAGGTGCTCGGCCAAAACAGGGCAGTGCGTATCTGAGACGTGGTGAGAAGTTCACGCGTCTGATAAATTTGGTGTGTGGTGTCCCAATTCAAAAAGATTCTCCGCGAAAAAAACCCAAACCCTTCCGCTTCCACCCTGAGCTTCTATTACTGTCTGAAGAAATGCACCAGAGAAAAGAGGTGTACTCGTTGCTCAATGTGCTAATGTCGGAGAAACAACTTATTGTTACAGGAAAACTGTGTATCCACTGTCATCAGTGGCTAAGCTAACTAGCTACTTTGCACAGCCAAGTCCCAGGATGACTGAAGATGTTCTCGGTGTGGTTTGGGGCAAAATGAGAGTGCAGTTCACTTTTTGTTTTACTGTAATTTGTACTTGAGGTTGAGAAATGATTGACTTACTAAAACACTTGATGTTTATCCAGATTTCTTTAATTTAACTGATGAGGACAAAATGTGTTATTTATTTTATGTATTTTGTGTTTCATTTCGCACGGTTTATTTTGAAGGCCTTGATGCCTTACAAGGGGGACACTTTTTGTTTATAGAATATTTATGTCTGTCCTGTGAGCCTATGTGGGTGGGGCACCTGTAAAAGGGTGAATGACACATATGAAAATAAAGTCCATCCGTCCATCCATCACACACTCCATTGGGATGAACCAGCTGTAGCGCATACACGAGAGTGGTTATCAGCGCTGAGACCCTCCTCCTGGCTCTGATTGGTTGTTTCTGACTGAGCGGTGTGTTTCTGCAGTTAGTACTGACAGCTCTGGGAGAAAACAGAGAAGCTTGATTTTTTTTTTTTTCCCAGATCATCTATCTTCCCTTGCCTCCCGCCTCACCTCGTACTCCTGCTTGAAGCTGTATCCCTCGGACGTCTTCATCTGGTTGATGTGCTGAAGCAGGTCGGCGACCCTCACCGCCGGGTGGAGCTGACCCGTGTGGTACGGCGAACTCTTCCTCCGACAGTGGCGCTGCGGCGAGCCTCCCAGCAAGCTGCTGGACTCGTTGACCGAGCTACGCTGCTCATCTGGCAACACACAGAAATCGCACTGCAACACCATCTTTTATTTTATTTACATCCATGCAAATAAGCGAAGGTGGCAGCAGAGGGAGAGGGAAGTCAACGTTTCTGAAGGGAGGGCTGAGTGGAATATTCAAACAGACAAGAGACTTCTCTGCTGAGAGCACCATGTGTCTTGGCAGAGCAGATTGCATGCATGCTTGGAAGTAAACAAAGCTGAAGGTCAGGAAGGAGGGAGCTGCTTTGTCTCCAGACAGTTTTTTTTCTCGAGAGCGCCCCATATGCTCCTCGCCGCCGCCTTACTTCGAGCGTTGCAGCCGTGGGCGTCCATGAAGGAGTGAGCCATCCTCTCGTCCTGCTGGAGGGTGCTTTGCTCCGTCAGGCTGCAGTCCAGCGGGCTCAGCTTCCGGCTCTTCTCCTGCCTGTAGGACATGGCCGCCTTGTTTATGGCCACCTTCTTCCTACTGTAGAGACCCACGCAGAGCGGTGGGAGGACAGAAAGACGTAACAGAAGGAGGCCAGCAAAGAAGGGAAAGAAGATTGAGTGTAAGACAGGGGAAACGAGATAAGGGAGGACAGGAGGGGTGGGCTGGTGGGGAGATGACAAATTATAGTGAGAGGGGTGGATAAGGGGAGAAAAGATTGAAATTGCATGAAAGGGGAGGAAAGGGGTGAGATCAGATAGCAAGAAATGGTCTGTGGGTCTGGACCAAGGTAGAGGTGGTGTGTACAATAGCATAGGGCGAAGGTGGAAGGAATGGGGGGGAGGGGGCAGCAATGCTTATTTCCTCTCTAGTACTCCAGGGGCTACGAGGGACAGTCAGGGGGAGGGTGGAAAGCAAAGGGACAGAGGGGTAACTTACGGGTAGTAAGGGTAAGAATAGAAGTCCCTTCTGATTAGCGTGAAGGAGAGACAGAGAGTGAGGAGAGAACAACAGGAAGAGAGGTGATTATGGTTCATCCAGATGGGCATCAACAAAAGAAATGAAGAGTTTGTCTGAATGCTGCTGAATGCTGTGTTCCCAGTGAGTCTAGGTATTAAAGGGAAGCCTCTGATATGTGGAGCAGCTCTGAACCTCCCACAGAGGAGTCCAGACCATCAGCTACTCAAAAAATCATAAATTTCAGGTTTTAAAAACACAAATAGAAACTGTGACCACCGCCCCCAACGTAGACGGTCGTGTTCGGCGGAAAAGGATGCAAAACGTACGACTGGTGTGGTAGAGCAAACTACTCGGCTGGAAACGGTGTTCGCTGTTTCGTATGCGACAGTGAGATGTGGAGAATTGGTCACAAGGACTCAGACTGTCGCTTTGTGACATACTGACAGGTTGCTGGCCTAATGGAGAAAAACGGGGCTACATGTCCAAGTAGCTCATCAAACGAGCTAGCATCCATTCTTATTGTGGGAATTATTTGTTGGAACTGTAGGCAATCGGTTCGCCCAGCAATAAAACCTCAACTTACAGTACGTGGGAGTAAGTTGGAACCTCTGACTGTAATGGGTGCAACAAGTTTTGGACTTGAGAATACGGGAAACAGTCATGCGACCGAAAAGTACTATAAGAGGTAAGAGTGGCTGTGGGGGAGAGATATGGGGACTGACTGCAGAGTCTGAGACACAAGCATTGGAAGTTGGTGGTAAACCAAATTAAAACCAGCCAGTCAGACCAGATTCTTTTCAAAAACACATGAAGGTGTTTCAGTCGTGGCTTAAAGTGTTCCGTGAAACAGGCTTTGTTTAAACCTGAGAGCGTCATTTCAACTGCAGTTTTCAAAATAATGGGAGTCTTTAAAAACTAATCAAATATGGTATTGATTCATGTCATTTATTAAATTGTAAGATGGCGAACTTGCTGTATGATTTTTAACACTTTTTTGCAATATGGCTATGCTTGGGGTCTGATTTTGTATGTCTGAAAGGCCACAGATCACAGAAATTAAAAACAAAGTTGTTTTTTGTACTTATTCAGTCTTTTAAAGGAAGCCTCACAAGCCTCCTGTTTCCAATTTCATGGCATATAAAATGAAGCTTTAAAATATTTTACATCTAGGGCGACCTTAAACGCTCTGCATTGCCCTAAATAAATACATCAGTATCAAAAATATGCTTGGCGTAAACTCTGCTCCCCTGTGTTTGTGAGTGTGTGGATATTGGACGGTGATGGAGGTGAAGAGGGGAAAGGGCTTTTCTGGCTTTTCACCCAATTATAGAAAATGCAGTGACTATACATGCAGAAAGGCATAATCTATTGGCTAAATATAAACATGGCTGCTGAATCTTATCAGTCGCTGCCTCCTTCTAAACACTCCCTATTCATTCTCCCTCCGTTCAGAGAGAGAGAGAGCGCTGAATCTCCCAGCCCCTTCCTGGAAAATAGAAAACAACCTTCCTAACCAATTACCAGGCCATCCACTGGCACCTCACAGCTGCCCGCCTCATGTAATTGAGTGGGCAATGGAATAACATGCCCCTTGATGAAATTTTTCACACTCAAGACGAGCGTTCCACTGTCGCCCAGCAAGCGAAGGAAGAAGCACAGTGCAGGTGCGAGCGACTGCAGAGGTGATTTGCAAGTGGAGCGCAGCCGGCGCTGCCCGGCGAGAGCGAATGTGACGGTCCGACACGAAGACTTCGCAGCGAACACAAAAGCCCCCGGCGAGGCGGAGGATTAGCGCTCCACCAACTCTGGCTGGGATTTACTCTCGTTGGCCGCCAAGTGGGACGGTGATGGATCACCTACTGCACAGGTGGACAGAGAGCCGGCGGCAGAACTGTCAACAGGGTTCTGAACCGGTCCCGGTCTGGCAGCCGGCAGCCACTCACCCCTTCTTCACGATGATGACGATGGCACCCAGGAGGAGAACCAGAACCGCCAGGCCGCCGGCGCAGGCGCCCAGGATCAGACCCATGTCCTCGGCATGCTGGGATACCTCCAGAGTTCGCTTGGAGTCTTTGCAGGCAGCTGTAGGTTAAGCAGAGCAGAGTATTAGTAAAATGTTTCATTACTGAAGGAAGTGGAACAAACTCTTCACTGTAAAAACAATAAATCTTAGCAGGTATTTTTGGTCCAGTTTCTAGTGCAAATATCTTACTACACTTAATGTAAGAGAAAACTAACTTACAACTTCACAGCAAGAAATAGGAGCTTGTTTTAAGTAAATAACTCATTAATATTGGTAGATTATTTCACTAGAAACATGAAAACAATATCTTGTTATAAGTGAAACAATCTGCCAATTGAACAAGTACTTTTTCATTAATATTAAGAAATTATTGACTTAAAACAAGTTTTTATTTCTTACTGAAAAGTCACAAGCAGGTTAGTTTTATGATTTTTTCTGAACTAAGATATTTGCACTAAAAACTAAAACCAAAACTATCCTGAAAGAGTTTGTGTTTTTGCAGCGTGTAGATTCATTTCTCACAGGCTGATGTTTTAAAGCCTTTATTTCTGTTATTTATTGCGGCGAATGAAAACATGACATTATAATAATAGAATACCATATTTGAGTTATTGTGTGGAAATTTGGGGCAACACATACAAAACAAAACTTGCAGCCGCTGTACGCAATCCAAAAAAACCAAAATCTATCAGAATTCTACATAAAGTGGGATATTGGGAGCAAACACAACCTTTATTTTTGAATTATAGTGTACTGCAATTCTGGAACCCTGTAAAATTGAAAAACTATTTAAGTTATGTTCAAAGTAAGAAACCATCAACCTCTACACAACATTTCAAAAAACAATTAAAAATAGTGTATTAGTTGGATTAAATTAGTACAAAAAATGAGTGTAGTGTAAAATATCTTGTACAGGATGGGTGTCACAAACACCAAATGCTATTGTTGATAAGGATAACGTGTAAATAATTGTGCATTCAATGTTGAGAATGTTGTGGTTTCAGTGCCATTAATCAATACTTTATGAGTTCATCTGGTGAAGGGAGATTAAGATTATTGTACGTTGATGAGAGGAAATGATAAGATCTTTTATCTTCCTCTTTTAGAGCAAATTGTGCAAAAATTGCATGTCAGCATAATTATTCGCCTTATTCCCCCCACCCCCTTGTTTTGATTTTTTTATTGTTTGTTCAAAATAAATAAATAATTATGTGCAAAAACTCAATGTTTGTTGGATATTATGTTGAAATCAGAAAGACGGTGCAGGCTTCCACTTTGCAAACACAACTGATATAATAACTCATTCATCCCTCATCATTTATCAACCTTATTAATGATTGAAGACGATGAGATGAGCTGGAAGACAGGAAGCCTCTGAGAATTCGTTTTTATCTCCTGAAGAATTCATTTTATTAAAATCAGTGTTGATGTTTGAAATTTGATGAATAGACGGGTTGTGACTCAGTAGAATGTGTGGGAAGACTGATAAATGTTTTACTTTTTTTTTTTAAATATACTATTCATTTATTTTTATAATTTCCTGTTTTGTAGGCCCAGTGATGTAATTGTGGAAGCAGTGTCCCTCTGTTCAGAAAGAATTTCTCCCAGTAAAGATTCTTGGCTTTCCAGACAAATAAGAAATATATTTTAAACACAAAAATGTGTTTAATAGCTGCTTTTTAAACAGACTCTTCTGTATGATGCAATGTTATTATTATTATTTTTTTTTTTGTGATCATTGCAGTCTAAAATTACAGATTTTGCAGCACATTTTTCAAAAAAAGAAGAAAAAAGAAAAAAAAAATGTTAACATTTAGCATCTGTATCATGCATTCATCTTCCAGGTTTGGCTTTAGAGAAGTTAAATTAGGAGTGGGCTAAGAAGATTGGTCAATATTCTGCTGAGTTGCAGTGATTGGTCAGAAGTAGAAGGAAATACAGAAAACATGAAGCTGATTGGTCAGATTTGCATAAATGTTGTAATAACTGGTTAAGATCGCAAATTTGCGCCGAAATGATGAGTGAACTTAATAACTTCCATCGCAAAAACCAAACTCATTATTTTCAAAAGATACAGAGAAACAAGCCTCATCTGAGCACACGTTATAATTTATTGACCATCAGTGTTTATGTGACAGAGGAAAACCATAACTGAATGCATATTCAGTGAAATGAAGAGAAGCAGGAGATCTGTTGGTATTCTGGACAGATTGAAGCCAGAAAATGAGAGGGGTGTGCATCATGCATGAATGAGGCAAGTATATTTTCTGTTTGGTCTCATAAGCACTAGAGCAGCACAGTATATGGAATTCCAAATGCCAACGCAGCTTCAATATATGCAGTATGAAAAAAAAAAAACATAGCAGAGAATGAAGAGGAGCATTTGAACTGCTGTATTTCAGACTCCTCACCGGCTACCAGCGATTGAATCATTTCAATAGTTTTACTGCCCTTAAGGCCCTCAACTGATCTACGTTTCAATAACTCAGATGATGGTGACGGTGGTGGATGCAAGATGCTGATGGAAAAAATGGAGATCAACAAATGCAAATTAGCTGTAAGACAAAACTCAGGGTTACAATAACAAGTATATGTTTAGATATTTTGCGGCACTCGGAACAAACATAATATCTGTTAATATATTTAATTAGGTGTCAAATTCAGAAGAGAATCTAAAATTCTTCTTCTCAAATCCGTAATTATCGTCCGACTGAACCAGATATTCCTACCAGGCTGCAGGTACTGCTGGTTCCACACAGGGATGCACCGATTCACTTTTTCCAGTTTTGATACCGATACCGATATCTGAGGTCTAGTATCGTCTCATTCTGATCCGATACAGAAAAACAGAGCAGAACTCACCTAAAAAGTTTCTCTTTTTTTAAAACGCAGACATAAATGTACTAAATTACAAATTTATTTGATAACTGCAAATAAATTTGCAGTTATTGGTGTATTGCAAACTGCAATATACCAATAGCTTCACAAGCTTAACTTGACTTAAAAGACCTGCTTCATATTCTACTATTTTAACTAGAGTACTAGAGGTACACCGATCTGAAATGGTCCCGATGTTGACAAAAATAAATTAGATCAAGTATCGTTGAGCTTTTGCGGTCTAATTCTGTGCTTTGCGCTCTGAGCGACATTATGTTTTATTATTTGTTGCAGTTTACTTTAACATGTCATGTTTGACCAAGTTAGTCAACTTAAATGTTTTTTGTTGTTGTTGTTAATTCAGTTTTTAACTATTTTCTCTATTTTTTTTTTTTTTTTTTTTTTTTTTAAAATAAAAGCTTCATCTGGTCCGGGGTTCTGTTTAACGGTGACACCTTCCTGCAGGAAGGTACTGCTGAGCTACTGCTGCCAATGTTTTCAGATTTTCCTCTATAAATATATACGCTGACAAAAAAAAATGTCTCAACTGAATCTAAACATGAAGTAATGAAACATTTTATGGAAGATCAAATGTCTGAAGTGTGCAGTTTGTACAGCACATGTGTTTTAGGATGGAGGGTGTAAAATTAATGCAAGAATATCATCAGGAATATGGAGTACATTACTATTGCCACTTATTATTCCTTTTTTAATGATTAATGATCTGATAATAAATGTTCAGTGTCAATTAGTTGTCAAATAGTAGCTCAGAATATCAGAAAGTAGGTCAGTCTGCTGTTAGTTGGGGCCATTCCAAGCATTCAGCATGCTGAGGTGAGTAACTATTCACCAGTGCAGACAGAAACAGCCACATGGTTGATAAAGTAACATTATAATCCAATTAGTTGTGGAATATTTAAATCCTATTTATGAAAATTTGATGGCAGTGGTGTATTTATGTTCTGTACTCCAAGTCTTACAGTCGCAGCGCTCATGTTTTTGTTTTTTTCAACATGGCTAAAACACATGGCAGCCTGGCTTCACTGGTGATCAAATTGGATATGCTGTGGTATCAAATGCAAATAAAGCTACTGATGTAGCATCATTTACCTAAAGCAGTGTGTCTGGTAACAATCACCTCCACATGATGCTTCTAGGCTATACTTAACCTCTTGTGGCTGCGCTACAACAAAAAGCTCTGATATCAGCAGCAGCAGCAGCTTCTGGAAAGACACGCCAAGCGTTTCTGGCTTGGGAGAGACGAAGCTCCGGGAATCAGATTAAACTGATCATCAGTTTAATAGAACTGATGCCCTAGTTCTATTAAAGGCTGCGTTCTTCCTTCTCGTTTGTCACCTTACAGTCTGAAGAGTTGTTTACAAGGCTGACGTTAGAAAACCTCACAAATAAAAATCTGGAAAAATTGGCGTTAATCGTTAGGTCTGATGAAACAAAATTTTTCATCCAGTTTGTTGACATAGGACACATTCACACAGGCAATAATTAAGATTAAAAAAACACAAAAAAAGGATATAAAAAAAGCGTTGTCATTGCTCATCTGCCCACTTAGTTAGTTTTGAAATTCATTTTTAGCATACAGTTATGTAGACTAAGCTGTTTGGTTCTGACTAGAGTGTGTTACTTTCACACAGCAGTTCTGACTTTTGGCTTAAATAAGACTTTTTACTTTTATTAAATGTTTTTGCGCGGTAATTCAGACTACTTATTAAATACGACCGCAGTGAGAGTCCTGTGTGAACAGTGTGAAACTCCAAAGCGGACTAACATGCGCAGAAGAAGAGCGCGGACCTCACACTGCTGCGCAGTGATAATAATAAGTTCTTCAGAGTCAACACGGTGGGGTTGATGCGTTCAGGTCGATGTACAGTGAGAACTTTTCAACACACGTGGAAGAGTTCGCCTATAAGGGACAAAATGTGTTCCTGCGGCGATAGCCCGGTTGTTCTGACGCTTACATGACTTCGTCCAAACAGGGATCCTTATCCTCTACAGTAGATCACTTTCTGCCGTTCCTCCATTAGGATTGTCATATTGACCGATTGTCCCAATGAGCTGTGGAGCTCTTGGCTGTTTCCATGATTAACACCCTAATTGCCTAGTCCGCCGTTCTGAGTGGACAGTTGTGTTTTGGGAGGTTTGCAGTTACGCTTTTTTTTTTAATTTTCAGATGATGGATTAAACCGGAAAAAAATAAAAATAAAAAATGTGAAAAAAAGATCCATCATCCACCTTTCACACTATGTGCTGGCCTTTCAGGTCATGAATGACATCACTGTTTGTTGCTGTGTGACAGAAAGTGTCTGAATAAGCATTATGAGCAGCAAAATGCTGCATTTGGCTTATGAAGCTGTAGAGACTTTTAGCTCAGAGCGAAAGATCCAGGCTGGCAGTCTTTGAGCAATCCCACTAATCCTGCAGGGTGAGTCATTCTGCCTTTGGGTCACATTATGAAACTGGCTATTGCAGAAAATTTAATTGGAGCAAAAAGACCCAGCTATGGTCGTCCTCAGCATGTCCACTGGGTTTAATAGACGTGAACTAAAACAGACAACAGTGGGGTGTTTCACAGTGATGTTTGATATCAGCTCGCTGGCTTGAAATTGATCAGAAAAGACACATTTCATTATTCTGGTAGCATAGAAAAGGAGCGAATAAACCTCCTGGTGGAGGAGAGTCTTCCATTAGTCATGTCGTCCCTCTGCAGAGCTGCTTCACTACATAACCCAAACACAAGTCATTAGCTCTGAGATATACATAAATAAAACTGAAAGTGACTAACATCCTACTTTGCACAGCCAAAAACAAAAACAAAAAAAAACTAAAAACTGAATCAATAACTTCCAAACACCTGTGTGTTAATAATGTGCAGCCACTAAGAAACGCTCTGAATGTGATCATTTCCTGTAACTTTGCTGTGAATCAGTCAGGCAATAAGACATAAAAAGTGATATATTCATATTTTCTGAATAATGACAGCACGTTGGATGTTCTCAAGTTATTTTGTGTGTGAACCACCAGTTTTCTTTTCTCTTCTTTTTACCGGATTCATTTAAAGATAAACCATATTTCTGCTCTTATTTTATTTGCCTCCCGGCTATCGTTCTGTTCTGGTGAGGAATTTCAGAGTCTGGAGTTCATTTTGTGTTGCTCATTATTGTCAAATTATGTCAATAAAAATAAACAACCTCGGTTTCATTTTTCCATTAAGAACTAATTTCTGTCTTCTGCAGCTAAAGAATTTAGTCAATGAGAAAAACAAACTTTCACTGTTTCGCTATAAAAAACTGACAATTATTCGTTGTCACTACGTAATATATTGAAATGTTCCCTCTGCTTGTTTTTATACGTTTGAATTGTCGCGTCATTTTCATTTGTATCTCATGTCAAATGAATGTCGTAGCCGTTCTGTTTCTCCAACAACACGCTCAGATCATTCTGTGCGGCTGAAGATTCTCTGGGTTTTACCACTAAAAAAACAACATGAAGCATAAAAAATATGCTTTTTATAAAGTTTCTTTGTTTCAAAGGTAGTTTTTATGCCATTTGTTTGAACTGTGATGTCAACTTTATTTGCATTTTGATAATATTTTAAGAGAAGTCGCCCGTTTTGTTTTAAAGAAGAGCAGTGTTTTCTCTCTTTTTTGCATAAAAGATACAAAATATTAAACTCCGTATCTTGCATATTTAAATGTACATTCCTCTTCTGATTTAATACTTCACAGTAGCACTTATGAATGTAATATTGCCTTGAAACTCATACTACTGTTTAGGAGAAATTGTGTATTCTCACATGTGACCTCATAAATAATACAGATAGAGGGATTTTTAGTCTTTTTAGTACCAGATGCATTTTATCCTACAGGTGCAGTCAGTTTGTAATCATACATTTGAATTATGTGATTTTTTTCCTACTGTTAGTTATGGACAACTTCTTGTCTTTCTTCACTATTTGCTGCTAAATACAAATAATGAACCCACATCTAGCAAGCTTTAAGATGGCAGGTGCAGAAGCTTGAATTCAGTTTTTAATGGAAAAATAAGATTTTACACAAACTGAGTTCATTTATTCCTGGTGGCAATAATGAACAACACAAACCAATACAGACTCTCTAGGGGCCATGACAAATTCTGTAAATGAATAAGTGAATTGCTTATGGATTTATTTATCTGTCTCAAATTCTACTGTCAGGACATAAAGATCATTTTAAGAAAAACGTAAAAAAGAAAAACAAATTGTTTATAAAAGCTACATACTGCAGCTTTAGCTAATGGCATGCTGCTGCTACTTCTGCATTTGTTTATTGTTAAGGTCTGGCCTATTATATCTACAGCAAAGCATGAATAAATAGAGACATCTTGAGAATTTATGCTATGCTGCGATTGCATTGAGTTGTCAAGTGGATTTGAAGCAAAAACATCAAATGTTCTGAATGGACTAGAATGTGAATTTGACGCTTTTTAAGTGGTTAAGCCGACATGAATAGACAGCCTGTCTTATGGGGGGGACGGAAAAGCTTTCAGCAAAATTTAATATCTAATAGACATATTGTCAGCTAATGCCGGCTGGATTCTGCAGTAAGAAAAAGGCAAAGAAAAGACAAGCTGCGATGAGGGAATGAGATTCAGAGGCACCTCTGAGACAAATGTGATTTCAGCGTGTCCTCTGCTCCCTCCCACTGCTGTCTTCTGTATGCAGATGCGGGTTAAACAGCTGCAGAACTCCAGGTGGAATTGTTTTCACGTTTGTTGGAAATCTTTCTCAAGAGTTCTTCAAACCTTTTTCAGTTGTAATCATAGATGAAAAAACTCCCTCTGCTGCCTTTCCTCCCCCTCTCTATCTGAGCTGCCGTCCTAACGGACCCCGTCTCTCAGGCAAACAGTTCTGGTTCTTCCTGTCTCTCAGGACTGACAAGAAGGGAAACATCTTGGCTCTGTGGATCTCAAAGCCCTCTGAGACCTCAAGGGTGTCATTTAGAAAAATGAGGCCTGAGCTTCAGGGTTAGCTTTCCAGAGTCCTGCTCTCCATGTCTCTGACCTCTGCAGGGTCCAATAATATCCAACATCTGTCTCCCCTAAAACAGTCCTGATGGAAGTAGTCTCAGGAGAGATTAACAGGAATTTGATGTGATAGACCAACCCAGAGGAGCCAGGCAGGTTGCTCTATTTGCAGTTAGCCACACGTCATGTCAGAGACACAATCTATGAAGAAGAAGGTGTTCTGGTCAGAAGAGATCAGAACTTCACTTTTGGGGCTGTTATTCAAACCCTGGTGTGTGGATGAGATGTAATACCACTTATCACATGGAACCATGATGTCTTTGAGTATAATATAACAATAAATTTAAAGTAAATTCATAAATAATGACGATATTAACACATAGTTTGGTGTGATTGGTGGGTCTTTTCCTGTTGCTGTTTAGTACCTGCAGTTATTTCATCCTCAGATCAGTTTTTATGGAGAACATCTGAGTTCGTTCTTATGTTCTGCTCTCTGTGCGTTGGTCTAATCATTCTGTTGTTGTTTCTTTACCATTGGTTCAGATTGTTCCCTTTTCTCTTTTGTTTCTAGGCATGGTGGGGGAGGTGACACAGTTGCTATGGTTGCCTTGCAACTACAAGGTTCAGAATTTGAATCTCTTCCTTTGAGTCTGCATGTTCTCTCTGTGTGTCTGAGAGTTTTCTCTGGGTACTCCAGATTCCTCCCACAGTCAACAAATTTAACTTTTATGTTAGTCGGTTTCTCTAAGTTGGCCTTGCCTGAGGCACCAACTGTTTATTGACTGGATGGATGAGATGGATTTATGAGATGAAAAATGTTTCTCTAGCCTTCTTTTGTGTGTTTTATACTCACTGTAGCACATCTTGCCTCAACAACAAGTTAAATAAGTAGTAGTTTATGCATCCTGGAGTCATTGCTTTAAAAATAAACCATTTGTCACTAAAGGCCCCCCATATACTGAGGCAGACCTAACTTAGCCGAGGTTCGTGCGTACTTGAAGTGGAATCAATGCACACGTCGGCACCGTTTTAAGATCATGTCAGCACATGTGGAAACTGCTTGGTGAAAAGCAGCGTTCATATCAAACTGTTTTGTATGATGCTGCGAGTCAGAGCATCATACAACGCAGCAAGACTGCCGCGTTGTGCCGCACTAACAGGTGTGTGATGGCTGCTGTGGTGGAGACAAATTGGGGCTGGATGAAGAACTTGCTCATCGAGCTGGCTAGAACCCATTTGGATTGTGGGAAATGAAGGAATCTGTTACGAGAAATATAGGCTATCGCTTGACAACAAAATCACCACCGCCCGACAACAGAATGCGTAGAGCAGTGGTGCCCAAAGTGGGTCCTCGAGGACCGGCATCCTGCTCGTTTTAGTTCTCTCCCTGGTACCAACAACCTTTCCATCCAGGTGCGTTAAACTAGGGAGAGAACTAACACTTGAAGGATGCCAGCCCTCCAGGACCGACTTTGGGCACTCCTGGCGTAGCGTCTGCATGGTTCACAAAATATTACGCCTGAGTATGTTTGAACCTTAAGCTGATCCATTTTTTTTTTTCCAATGGCAGTCACCAAAAAGAAATTGTATTCTGTAACCTTGAGGAAGTTGAATTCATAATGGCTGTTACTAACAACTATGACAAAAAAGCATTTTCAACAAGGTGCTGAGCAAGCAAGTATGTATATGCACACACACACATATACACGCACGCACACACACACAAACACAAACACACAGTTTCTTTATTACCCTGAGTAGACCACTACTCTTTCATGTGCCTTACACCAGCTCGTTTCATACAGACAGGCCTCTATTTGTAAGGTTCATTGAAATGAAAGCAGGTGATAATTACATTTTGCTGTTAGAAAAACCTCAGAACTGATAGATGAGACTTACCTTTGCGAGCAATTCGAATACAATTTATCCTGGTCTCCTTTCGGGAAAAATAAGAAAAGAGTCAGTTTATTCATTTCTGGCTGATTCCATGAAGAAAACAAAACAAAGAAGAAAAAAAAAAAACAGCATTACATCATCTTAAACATGCAAAAAAGGTCACAATGTTTTTTTTTTTTTAGAACATTTGGTGAATGAGATCAAATTTTGTCCAGATCTGCAGGAAGTAATCTGCCAGCCAGCTGTAAGGTCAGCGCTTTAGACCTATCGGTTGGAGTAAAGCTTTAGTGTTTAACAACAAGACACACAAGTATATGTACTATTTTAAGGTTTATTTAGTATCCAAATGGCATCAGCTTGGAGAGCTTAATATCGAATATTTAGAAATCCAGATTATTTTACTGTTACGGCCTCAAACAGTGCTGGTTGGAAATAAAAGAAAAATCCAAACGGCGTACGGCTCCGTTTGATGGAGCTTGGAAAAAGACTCTGGTATAAAGAGAAGGTATTTATATCTGAAATAAAGGTTAATTAGCCAGAGCTAAAGCGAGCTGCTATTTTAATAATGTTTGAAAGCATGTAAGATCAAAGTGGCGATGAGGCATTTTTAACTCCTGTTGCTTTGTGAAGTCCCCGTAAAGAAGCAAATAAAGAATCTAGAGCAGGATACAAAAAAATTAAGTGTTCATGTTACATCCAAACACCAAAACATACAAACATAATTATTTATTATTTTATAAGGTGCAGCATGGGGCGGCTGTTATCCTTGAAGTAATGGATATTTCGGATCAATCGGAAATGCTCCAGCAGGAATGACACAAAGAGGGAGGTTACAGGTTCTGTAACCTTCCTCTTACAGAACCTGTAAGAGGAAGGTTCCAACATGACATCATAGCTCCATGTGTGAGCAAACCAGAGACAGCTTTCAGCAGGTGACTCCATTTTTGTTTTGGTATATTGTTTCAAAAACTTGATTCACCAATCAGCCAACTTTCAGGCCCCACTGACGGAATATTAGCTGGAAGCAATTACTGTTTTCAGTACGGTGGAGGCTCGCCGTCCACGCTAAGTCTGAAACACCTCATTTAGCCAAGGTAATTGTCAGAATAATTGGTTTTCTCTCCACACTCTTACTCACAATCTAATCTCCCCCAAAACACAAATATATTTTAGGAGATATACTGGAGATGGAAATATGTGCAGGTAAAACAAATGATGCTTCGCTGTGGGAGAATTGATGATCACATTCAAAGTGGAGAGATTTTAATCAGACACTAAGAGACACGACAGTGTGTGAGGAAAATACAAAGTGGCGGCTAATTATGAAGTATGTCTGTGTGTGCGTGCTTGCGTGTACGTACGTATGTTATATGTATGTATGTACGCATGTATGTATGTATAATGTTAAATATTTAAAGCCTTTCATAAGTAAGTTGTTTCAGGGGAGAGATAATGTTTCCTCTCTGTTTCATTCAGAAATGATGAGTCAGTCATCATTAAGAACAAAACTCAAACATGGCACATCTCACTCCATTCTACTTCCTCTTTGTATCTTCCTGCCCACTGGCTTCCAGTCAGTCAGGCTCTGACCTGAACCGACAGTAAAGGCTGCTGAAACACACCAGTGGAGTGGACCAAAGGGCTTATGGGAAATGGTTCCTACCCCTTTGAAGTTGCTGGTAGCCTGGAAGTAGATGAGGTAGTTCTTGGTGGGGTCCAAAGGACTGTTCCAGTAGCCATTGTAGGTGTGGTTGTCCCCCACAGTGAAAGGCGTGGCCTCGGGCAGACTACTAGGGGCCAGCTCAGCTGTGTAGTAATGCGGGGCCCCTTTGGCCTGCGCCTCGCTGTGGGAGTTAGCCGTAGGGAAGCAGTCGACGGTGCCCAGCTCTCTCCTCCTCACCCGGCGGGAGCCGTCCTCCTCCACCACCACCACCTGGTAGGCACTGAGAGAGACAGATCAGGCCTCTGCAGTTACTATCTGGACTTACAGGGGCCGGAGCTAAGGGCCCCAACGTTTTATTTATTTTTTTCATTTTTAAGACTGTTTGACAAGCTTCCAACATGACATCATAGCTCCATGTGTGAGCAAACCAGAGACAGCTTTCAGCAGGTGACTCCATTTTTGTTTTGGTATATTGTTTCATGATAGAACTGAATACATTTTTGGAAATTATGACATCTAAATTCCAACCATTCAGGGGTGCCTAAACCCTTGCTCCCACAAAGTTCCACCTATTTTCACACAGTCTTTAACCGAACATCTCCACAAGGCTCCTCCAGACTAGCAGCAGCAGCAATTCTCAAACACCTGCTTGAACTGCGAATGTGCTGAATGCTGTAAGCAGTTTAATGAGAAATATTGTGGTGATGACATTCTAACGGCAGAGTCTCAAAATGTCATCACATTCCCGCTCTTTCTGAGCTCCTTCTTAAAGACACAGAGGCCCAATTTCAAGGCGCCAAATTGCAACGGCAAATTTAAAATCTTTGAAATTTTTAGCAACTGACAGTAACGTAGTTACTTTATTGTGCTGAAAGATGAACAACAACAACAAAAGGAGAACACAATACCTTTACTACTTAACACAGCACAATGTCTGGATTTATTTTATACTCACTGCATGAAACTGGTTCAGTAAGCAGAGGCTTTAACGCTTGGTCACCCTGACAGAACCATGCTGTCCTATGTGACAGAACCTCAGCACACTACAGATTGAATCAGCTCCCATTCTTCCTTATTTCATGGAGAAATGCTGTTTCATTAAGATGCGGTGGATCAGATTTGTCTAAATCCGACATTTAGGCTAAAATTGGATTCGGATGCCAGTTACAGGAAAACAGCAACCAGCAGCTGTCAGCATATGATTAGTAGTTTGCCTTCAGTTCAGAGCTGTGTGAGGCAGTGACTGAGGGAGCCGCGTTACAAGATTTATTCACTTTTTTCAGTTTTGGAATGATAAATCCTGAAACCATTTACTTTTCACCGTCACCATTTCCAGCCCGTTGCAAAAGTACTTTTTCACATTTTTATGACCTTATGTCAAAAAATTTCAATGTACTTTGTTGGGAGTTTGCTTTTTAAAGTTTCACCACAAATAAAAATGCTAAAAAATGTGATGTGCATTAAAGACACAGAGGCCCAAACACATTCCTCTTTTCTCTTTAGTCATTTGCCTTTAGTTACTAGTTTCCCATCATTCCAGTTGCTATGTGAACAAACAGGGTTTGCTTTTAAAACAACATCCCAAGCATTCGGTCCATCATCTGAGCTGCCAAGATCCAAAGTTAAGGTGAGGAAACAGACCCTCTGTTCCCATGTCTGCTCTTTATGGAGTTTCATCAACCATCTAAAAACAGGTGGGTCAGATATGAATAAAAATAGACATATCTACGGGGTAAAACTAACATAGAACATGGATCCAAACACTTCGTCTCTCATGTGAAAATGGCGGCCATCTTGCTGTGAGGCAGTGTCCCTAAGCTGGCTATAGTTGAAAGGAAGAAAGACAGAGCAAAAACAAGCCATAAAAAGAGCCTTTTTGCTCTTTTTTGGAGCAAAAAAGACCGCTGCCCGGTTCAAGACTAAAAATCCACCTGTGTAGAGAAGCTTTTGAGTCATAATAAATGAAACACTGATCAATATATTTAATGTTTATTAATAATTTTGATGATGACACTCATCAAATTAGAATAGAATATACTTTATTGATTCCCAATGGGAAAATGTTGTATTTGTTACTGGTTTTCTCAATTATATGGTGTGTTTCATGACTGTATTTGGTGTGTTTATGATCTAAAGCACTTTGAACTGCTTCGTTGCTGAAATGGCCCCATGATTTGGTTTTCTTAGCCTCTTTTTAGCTGCAGTCCATGTTTTATTCTAGTTGTCTTGTATTTTCTTTTGATCATAGTTAAGTCTGTTTTTCAGTTCTTTCTAGCTCAGCCATTTTGTTCCTGTAAAGCTAGCTCATGCTTTTCCACCTGTGTTCCTTCATTAGTTGTCCTGCTCACCCGTCTCCTATGCGATTTAAGTTCCTGTTTGGCTCGTGTTCCTTGCAGGGTTCTTGTTTGTTACTTGTTGTGTTTGGTTAGTTCCTGTTCAATGCCAGTTGCTCATGACCGGATTGTTATTTTGTTTGGAAATAAATGCTTACCACTTTATCACGGCTGCCTGCGCTTTGTCCCTTCCATGTCTCTGCCTTCATCGTCCATGTCAGCCATAAATCATCATTCTGTACGTAAACTTCTGATTTAGAAGCATGAATACATAAATCTGGTATTCTTTCTCTTACTATTGTAGAATTTAGCAAATAGAAATAATTGCAACTGTCCTAAAACAAGAGAAGTTTAGTATGATGTAACTTCATTAAGAGTGTACGTAGATTTCTGGATACTACTGTATTTAGCGATTGTTCTAATTATATACATATTTTTTAACATAATAAAAGGGGTTTTATTGGACCTTTTAACCAAAGAATCGGAAGCTGGGTTCGCTAGATGAGCAAGGTTAGCATAACATGGCACCGTTTGCTTTTGAAGTGCGTTTGCTGCTTTCAGAGCCTAACGAACCACTTCCCGATGCCCCACAGAGCGCTGTGTGACTGCAGCTATAAATACCCGTGCAGAGCAGCAGTGATTGAGCGCTGGCATAGCTACGGAGCATTTATTAGCCGTACCTGACAGGCGCCCCCCTCCCCAGGGCAGGGCGGAGCAGCACAGTGATGGTGCTCTCTGACTCGCTCAGCGGAGACGGGATGTCTTCATAGTCGAACACAGGGGCTGGAGAAAAAAACACACACACACACACTTTAGAGAGACACGTCAAAGACATGCACTCTACAGAAATACATTCCACATGAAGCCCCGAAACTTTGTCGATTTTAATGTTTTTAAGATTTTTGCTGAGATATTTTAGGCTTTTTTCTTTCTTCGGCTTCGAAAGGAGCCGGAGCGCGATCTCTTTTCATTACTCAAACGGATCCCTTGTGTACCAGTAGACCTCCCACACGCTGCCATTGTCTGCTGACGGGAAGCAGCAGCCGGCTACACAGAAAACAAGAGGCTTTTAAGCATAATTAGGATTTATGTCAAAGTTGCACAACCTCAGCAAAACTCTGGGAGCTCTGAGGTGGAATTTTCCTCGCTTTATTACAGATTGTAAATTAATTGGAAGTGTGTAGTGAAGTGAGGAGCTGTAGCTATGAGAACAACATACAAGCTCAGGGTGAAACGGAAGAGGTGAATGTTTTTTGTAATTCTGCCACCAATAGACACATAAACAGTTGAGATCTACTGGACCAGTGTGTGTGTGTGTGTGTGTGTGTGAGTTCTGTTCACTATAGTAAGTATAATATTCCAGCTATGTATTTCTCATCCTTGCTACCAAAATGGAGCGGATCTGCTTTCCTTTTAGTTTCTTTTGCTCTTTATGGACCTGCTAGGCTAGCTTAAACTGGAGCTCTTACTGAACTAATTCTTAATATTCTAACAGTTCATATACAATGTTAATGATTTGCAAAGCCAAAAGAAGAAAAAAAAAAAAACACTATCAAGAGATAAATCTCCTTAAATGTTAAATTTAAGGAGCCACTAGACGAGCTAAAATTGTCCAGTAGCGAGCTGTGCTGCCATGCTAATGCTAGCATGCGTGTAAACATGGCTGCTTTTCAAAGATGACAGCTACACTAATCTGCAAAATCTGTATTTTTTTTTGTTTGTTTGTTTTTTTGTTGGCTACCCGGGTTACATCTGTAATAAATACTATGGGATATATATTACTGTAGAGCAACAGAAAAGATCAAACAGTTTTGAGGTATAAATGAACTTTCTTTCGTTAACTCTTTCTTTCTATCAAAGCCAGACATCAAAAACTCTTTTATCCGTGTTTAACGAACACAGACACACTTTCATAAAGTCGATGTATTTTGTTCTCTAGTTTTTTGTTTTTTGGGGTTTTTTGGGGGTTTTTTAAATTCGTTTCTGGTTCTTCAGCTCTGCTTGGTTTTCTTCCATATGTTTCCTGACAGAAAAAATCCCATATGAAAACCACGTACGACATGGAAGACGCACTTGAGGTTCACACCATTTTTTTTACGTGAATGATGTGAGTCACATGTTTCATGGTAAAAAAAAAAACCCCACGTGATTCTCATCAGAGTTGTGATTTTAAAAAGTGCCAATTAACAACTGCCGAGCTGAAACCACGGAGCGGCTCTAAAAAGGTGGGAACGACTGTCATTGCTCAGACTAACACAAGCAATTCTCTACAGCCTCCACATGATTTAATGCAAATACATCCCAGTAATGTCTCAGCCTAAACACATTTAATGGACAGAAATCACCAACTCACATTTAGAGGTGGAATGTTTTCACAGCCGTTCCATACCTGCAGTCTTAGCCTCTAATTTCTGTTCTGTTGTGTGGGGCCTTTCAGTGGGAGAACAGAAAACAAAACAGTTTTTCCCTCAAACTACCCATTCTGAACATTTGTAGTTAGCTATAATTTGTTTTCTCTCCAATAAGGCGAGTGTGCAGCTGAAAGCCGTTTTGGCTGTGCATGAATGAGGACAATTTGTATAATTTAAAAGTATATGAGGAAATCAATTTTGTTCTTTTTGAAGAAGAAGAAAAAAAACAAGAAAAAAAAACAACAAGTTTTCACTCAGTCATCTCTGCTGGTGAGAAATGTTGAATGGGTTTTTTGGGGGTTTTCTTGGATGCTGTTTACTACAGACTGGAATATTAAACCGCAAAAAGGGCTTCTTGTTTTATTATTGATGATAATCGTTTTTTGGGGTTACACACAGGACATCTATCTGTTGCAGGCTCACCAGATATGTTGGTAGTGATCTCTGTGAGAGCGGTCTGGCCGAAGCCTTTAGCCGTGCGAGCGCGAACAGAGACCAGGTAGGTGGTTCCGGGGTGCAGGCCCGAGAACATGTGGTAGGTTTCGTTCCTCAGCTTGGAGACTGTGCGGCGAGGACCGGGAACGTTGATGCCTGGGTCAGAGGATTCAGTGCTCTGGTAGCTGATCTGCAAACGATAAACAGACGGGAAAAGAAAAGAAAAAGACTGATTACAAAATAATCACGCGATACATAACATGAACATAACACCTCATCTGTTTTTCCAAGCTGTTTCTGAAAGAAAATTTTAATGTTCTTCAAAAAATATTCATCAGACTGTTTTTCAAACAAAAAAAACAAAAAAAAGCATGTGCTTGGTTGGCCATTAAATGTACTGGAGAGATCCTTTCAGCTTAGCCATGTGAAACAAACGTGAGGAAATATTTCAATCCTTGCATGAGTCCAAATATGTGACCAACTTCTTTTACAATCATGAAAAAAATGTGAAAATTCTTTTTAGAACTTCCTAAGTTCTTGACGATGACCTCATTGAGATTTAGTTTTTTCAGCCACAGAAACTAGAGACGTGCAAATTTTTGGTTGATGCAAAGTAAATACAGGGCATGTATTGATGATATTGATATGGATCAAGACACCAATATCGCTATCAGCAAGAATACATACTTTTCATTTAAGTTTGACATACCAACAAATTTTTTGTAGTTTTTCCATTGAATTAATTTTGTTGAAACCTAAGACGGAATTTGGACAGAATTTGTAGCCGCCTACAAAAATATTAATAAAATGATGTGTGAATTTTTCCTAAATAAAGCGCCAAATGAGAATAAATCTTTTTTATTACAAGGCGTAATCTTTTTTGAGGCACAGCTGAGAGCCTACAACGTAAAAATAAAATCCAATTTCAAGAAGAGAATCTGAAACTAAAATATCGATCTCACCACAGTAGTATCGATCCCATATTGACACTGACTCGGCATCGATATTATTGATCTGCCCTCCTATAACAGATACTGCAAACCTTTTTGTCACTTCCTGCCAGCTGCATCACAACTCCTCAAAGGAAGTCGAGCCTCTAAGACCCGCTTCTTCAGTTAGACGGCTTCCATCTGTCATTAAAACAGGCACCAATTACCTTCTAGACACATTTTAGGGACAGTATGGTCTAATAGTCTCCTCTATGTTATGCTTAAAGTAGCCGTAACAAATGACTGCAAAGAGCTCCAGAGGGAATATTGGTTCCAGTTGAAGCAGTGATCTCCATAGCAGACGGGATGAAATTTTAAAACCTGCGAAACATGTAGGAAATTAACATGGCCAGCAGTTTTGTACAGAAGTTTCCTATTTGTAATTTTGTTCCTGCCTTTTGTGGGGTATGAAGAGAAATCATTTTCCACAGAACATTTTGTACACTCATAGTAAATAGGTGGGTTCACATTGACTATACGCATGTTTTGTATTATCCAAAATCTACTCTGTCTTTTGTAAGAAAATGTGGCTGTGTGATGCAGATAACTAAATTAATTTATATTTGTGAAGTTTTCTTCTAATTATTTTTCAAAATTTATTATAAAATGTACAGTCGGACTCCCAAACTGTGGTCCGCCAACAAATCCAGGTCTGGGTTTGACTGAAACCAGAGAGTTCACACTCTTGGTTGTGAACGCCAAATGCACCAGAGACTGCTCCAGAAATAGGAAGCAGACTACAGTGAAGGGCATTCACTATATATATATATATATATATTGTGAATTGCATAGAGCCACTGCAGTTGTCCAAATTAATTCCCCTGCATTCATTTCTCAACACTGGACATAATCACACTGATAAAATGAAACAGGATAAAATTTATTTTTAAATGAGGCCTACCTTATTTAAAGAGAAACTCACTCCAACAACTTTTCTGGGATGCAAAAAGGTTAAATAATTCATAATATTGCTCGCCATCGCTCCTTCTCAGTCTAAGCCAAGCCACGCCCACACACACTCGAGCTCCAGGGAAGTCCATCCTGATAGGCTGAATCCTGTGGCAGCAGGCTGGCCCTGGGCTGACCCAATGAGCCGCTAACCGAGGGGGCGTGGCTAGACGCCCGTCAATGTTTCTGAGCCGTGACAGACAGTATCACTGAATGTCAGAAGTCAGCCCTTCGGAAAGACCCCAGGATTTCCCCCGAGCAATTTGACACCAGGTTTGCTGAAAATTTAACAAAATGTGATACATTATTTTTAAAATGTATTTATTTTTAGGTAGTTATTTTTAAGTTGTTTATTTTAACAAATTTATTGTAAATGTCAGGGAGGGTTTAGCCCTACAGGCCCATTTATACCAGCCATCCCTGATTCTGGATAAATTCAACCAAAAGAAATTGGCAAATTGTTTTGGTTGAAGCGTTTACTTCGAAAAATTAGAGTGTTCAAAGCCTGAATACCGCAGCTCGGAATAATGGACTAGGACTCTGGTTCTATTTTGTGTTTCTAGCCACTTCTTAGCGCTAGAGAAGTGGCTAGCTCACACACACACACACACACACACACGCGCACACGCCCACAACACACAGGTGTATCACCACTCTAGGTCCTTTGCTACATGTTTTCCCCCTCTCCTATCTCTCCCCATTTCCTGATCTAATGTAAATAACGACCAGCAGAGCCAGAAAAACCTTTAAAAATACCGATTTGAGTCAATGATTTCCCCACAGCAAATCCCTGCTCTTTACCGTACAGGAAAAAATTGAGTGAGTTCTGTTTAATCATTTTTTTGTAAACATCATGCATGTCTTAATAAGAGTCACCTGCATAAATCTGACTCTGAGCAGATGGACAGGAGTTGGGTAGACGTAGTAAACCAGACTGGAAAGGATCCAGATTATGACCATTATTAAGACACTCCACAAAAAACCTGACAACCATTTTTCTTCCCAACATAGCTGGTAACACACAGTAGTTAGTTATGTCACAGCTTTAATGACTGGGCTGTCATCAACAGCTTCCAAGCTTTAGGAATTTCTGTAGGTTTAAAATATTTATTTTATGTAGGGAGAATGAGCTGAACTATCCATCCACTGTGCAGACCTGCAGGGAAAGACGGAGGTGAAGGGATGAGTGACAGTCCATCGCAGTTTTTCTAAAAACTGATTTGGTTGGGTCCAATTAGCTGCACCCAAGAGGGGAATACCAGAGCTTCTTCATGACCAGACACTAACAAGCAGCCTTTCAAACACTATTAGATGAATTATCAGTGTTTATCGAGTTCATTCTGGCATACAGTGAGGAGTCACTGCTGGATTGAAACATGACAATGTACAGGAGTTTTCTATTTAGACTGTTAGTAATTTGTTATTTTTGTGCACAGAAAAAAATATTTTTATGCACCACATTCAGTGACATCAAGAATATTTATAAAACTCTGCTGATGGATCCCACTGAGAAGATATTTTTCTGAACTCTCCGTCAAGTCCTTCAATCACATGAACGTTCCACTGCCGTCTTTTATTCTGTCAACTCTTTGTGTTATTTGTTCAGTCTGAACCTTCCAAGCAAGTGCAGCTCATCTGTGTGTGAACCACTCACACCATCACTCAGTGGGTGTTTGTGGAACTAATTTCTCTCTCGAATGCCTCTGAGGCTGTCATCAATAGTGAGGCTTCATAGCTGAAAGCCCAGACTACATTGGTCTCTGGTAGGTCAGACACCACCAGATTAAAAAAAAAAACAAAACAAAACAAACAAAAAAAAACACAGAATCTGATTTATCTGCCAAGTCGATGGCACAGACAATTAGACTTTTTTTTTTTTTTTTCAGGTGCTCACTGCATCAAGACATTAATTATTAATCAGGAAAGGAATTTTGTATCCTCTTGTTTCTGGTAGGCCCGTAAATCTGACGAACAAGCAACATCTGCAAACAACACAAAGACGCTTCTCTCGGCCCACTGGGGGGTACAGCTTGCTTCAAGAACTGATCTGAGTGGATGCAGGAAAAGGCTATCGTTGTGTTAAAGTTGTGCTAAAAGGGGTTAGCCTAAAATAGGATTTCAATGCTAAACAAGTGGCAGCAGCACAGGCGCTAATGCTAATGTCCACAGTTCTAAAGAAGTGCTGTGAATGATCAGGAATTCCTGAAACACTGAATGGATAGAATAACATTTTGCACCAATGTGATGGCTGAACAACCTGAATAATCATAAATAAGAAACAAATATACTTTTTCTTGAGTTCCCATGCCTATTTATTAAAAAATCTAGCAGCAAAAAGGAATTTTGAATTAAAATGTAGCTTATTTTGTCAGTACACAGTTTTATTAAAATGCAATTAATCACAATGAATTCATTACAGACTCTGCAATTAACTAGTCTCGCCACGAGTACAAATATAACACAATATATATTTATACTACAATATAAATACAAGGGAAACAAAATAGGTATGAAGGAACAATATGCAGATATATTTGTAGCCATTTTTTATTATAAAGAAAGGAAAAAGAATTATGACAAAATCAAAAACATCCTATTTTGGATTTTTTGATCAAAACAAAAATCAAAAATCACCAAACAGCCCGGCTACTCAGGCTGTTAGTTTATTGTTCATCAGATGCAGAAACGGTGTCTGTATAACTGACCTGGAGGAAAAAAATCCTTCATGTCAGTTACACAGACTTCAGGACACAGTTTGTGTCCAGCAAGACGTTAGCTTCTTATCCTGAAGGCTGGATGGTCAGTCCTGATTGTCAATAATGACATTTAACATTGGCCTCTTGTGGAAGCATCCATCTCAATCAATAAATCAATCAATCAACTTCATTTCTATCCACATCTCAGCAACAAGGCAGTTCAAAGTGCTTTACAAAATAAAAACACAAAAATACAAAGTCATAGAACACCAAATTTTACCAGATGTCATCATAACACATCAAAATGTTGGTCGGAGTTTCGTTTATTATCGTTCCAAAGGAAGCCCTAAACAGGTGGGTTTTTAGTTTAGGGTTTTACAATTTTCTGGAAGTTTGTTTTCCTACGCATTTACAGACTCGGCTTTATTAGTATATGGAAATGTACTGTAAATTTAATGATGTGTGAAAGTGGGTTCTGCAACAGGTCAAAGCGAAAACAAACCTCATATCTTACCTCATACTGTGTGATGAGACCGTTTGGCTCTACAGGCTCCTCCCACTTGAGGAAGATCATGTCATCGAGAGGAGTGAAGGTTAAAGACTCTGGAGTGATTCCCCCAGGAACTAAAGCGAGACAAAATAAACAGCCTCGGCTGAAACAAACAGTCTCGAGTAAATGGAGTGTTGTGTGGGCATGCTAGTGGGTGCAAATGCTTTTGACAGAGAAAAATAAGGGAGAAAGAGAAAGAAGACACAAAGGCTAGAAAGGATAGAAGGGAGGGAGGGGACAGAGGAAAACTGGCCCACTCAGCCCCATTCATCAGAATATATTGAGATCCTGGCTCCTGATGTTGCATGATGTCTACATCATGGCAGCATAACCATCCTTTGTGGAGTAATACTAAATTAATACAGTGAATTAATTTACCGTGGAGCCTGACAAATAAGATCATTTACTCTTCTAATACATTAATAATTATACTACTCCAGGACTTGGCAGTATTCTCACTGGCTTTCTAATGTGACCTATTTGGTCACATTAGAAAAACAAACTTCTATCATCTATGTTATTTATTTCTGTGACTGACTTTACAGAGTGGCTCCTAAATGTGGTGCAGTATTGAAACACACTATAGAAATGCAAAGTTTTGCCTTTTCGTTCATGCGAAGTAGTTCAACCTCAATGAGACTGGTCTGTGAAATGTTGGTTAAAATCAACATTTTACAAGAGCCTTGTAAAGCTCTTTCTTTACAAGGCAAGGCTCTGGCACCATCCCCATTACTGCAGCCAAGTTTCAAATCAGTCCATCCATCTCATCCCTCACAAACAAGATACTAATGTACTTAAGCTCCTTCCCATAGAGAGACCTCTGGCCCAGAGGCAGCAGCATTCCTTTTCCTGGTTGGGAACTGAGTCTCAGCCCAGTCTCTTAATGAATGACTGGAAACACCCATGTTGGAGTCCAGTGCGAGTCTAGGAAAGAGCTGGACTTTGTGCCAAAAATGAAGAGGAACAAGATCCTGGATGCAAACAGCCAAACTGTGTTTCCTCTGTAATGTGGCTGGACTGAGCTTTAGACATAGGGTGAGGATCTCTGTAATTCAGGGGAGCCTAAGATAAAGACACTGCTTCTCGTCATTGAAAGTTTGGTTGGTTCAAAGAATTGATCAAGATGCGCCCTGGGTCTCTCCTGGCTCTCATTTTTGGACGTTTTCAGGGAGACATTAGGGAAGACCCAGAACTCACTGGATGGATAGTGTCTCCTGTTTGGCCTAGCTTTGCTTTGGATCCCTCAGAACACAGGATCTCGTTGGAGAGATCAATGTCTAGCTGTTATTCCTGAACCTGTTGCCCTGTGACCCAAACTCAGACAAGTGGAAGACCATGGATCGACAAAAGTCTAACAGGGGTTCTTGTTAGACTTTTTTTTTTCTTTTACCATGGTTTGCACAAGGTGAAAAAAACACTTCAGTGGCATTTGATAGTTGAGCCCAAGAGGCAATATATTGAAGAAATGCTCTGTAAGGCGTTCAGTTTTAAGAAATCAATTTCTCTTAGTTATTAAGACATACAGTGTATAGGAATGGACAATTAGAGAGAGACTGGGCAGTGATTGTCTTCCTTTTATGCTTAGATGTTCAAATGCAGGTAAATAAGAAGGGATGATGTGAAGTGCTACTAACTACAAATCCTCAGGATCAATTTCTCCAACTTTCTTGACCATACTACAAATATTCCTAAGTCATATTCAGTTACACGGGAATGTCTCACCAATTTCACATAACAACAAGACTTTGACCTTCTGGGTCTTCATCCATGGAAAATTTGCATTAGACTGCACATAATCTGCTGAAGTCCACAGGAAAATATTAGAAAGGTAAGCAAAATTATTATAGCATTTCGCTCTTGGCAATACACTGAGCTTATGAATGCTTCACTAGTCTCCATTTAAAGGGCTGATCTTCCGTTTAGTTATGCTGATCCAGCTTTTCTTTTTAGTCAATATTTGTGTTTGTTTGTTTTTTTTGCTTGCGCTACAACAACTAAAGGCCCGGATTTTTGTAAGCACTGCATAATAATCATCCGAGCATAAAAGGAACAACTACAACTGCAAGAAGTTGTGAAGCTAAGTCTCCCTGACAACACCAAGCTTCACTGCACACACAAACAAAAACATGTGCCTTCTATACAATTGGATAGCACTTGTTAGCATACAGTGAGAACAATTAAACTCCCACTCACTGTCCTCCTCCGTCTGAAATGTGACCTCCCGGCTCTCCTTCTTGCCCTCTGGGTTGGCCAGTGCCAGCCTCACATGGACCGCCCGGAACGGTGGCAGGTCCCTGAGGGTGAAGTGGGAGGTGTTGCGGTCCACCGACAGGCACTCCCTTACAGTGGCGTTGTTGCCCCCGCTGCTCCCCGTCGGCATGGAGTAGCGGTAGCAGAGGTACAGCGTGTACGTGTGGCAGCGTGTCAGGTTGTAGCCCAGCGGCTCCCACTGAAGGGCCAAAAGACGCGGCTGGATCTCTGTGGCTGTGAGGCCCCGCAAGGCACGCATGGGCTCTGACAGGGACAGGAAGCAGACACGTTATTAATCCTGTATTACATGAAAATGCATTGAGCTGATGAGATACGGTCAGACACGGCCTTGTAAAAGTGGCGACAGGAAATCAAACGTTTCAGATTTCACGATGTAGGAAGTGCAAACTGCAGCACATTTCAATGGGATTTTATAGGATAGAGTCCACCGACACGTGAGGTGGGAGAAATATCCCTAATGGCTTTACAAAACATTCTTAATAAATACAATGAAGCCCCTTTGGCTTTATCTTTAAATATAATATAGGTCAACCCATTGTCTACTTAAATCTCCTACTTGATAAAGAGTCTTTGTCACTTAGTGGCAGTGAAAACCCAGCTGTTCTATAAAGTCCTCTGAGGTTTGGGGGGGAAATCAGTGAACAAACAGCTTCGTGAAAATCACTCAACCCAACAGAAAGGTCAGAAATGAACGCATGGAGAAGTTTTAGGCAGGGTCAGGTTATAAATAGGGCCAGAAATTTTGACACTTTTTATTTATTTATTTTTTTACATACAAGGATCCAAAGCATGTTTCTGGTAGGATTACAGTTAGGGTTAACTACAACGACAGTCAGCAAAATCGATTCTCTTGCTACTGTTTGCTTCAAAAACCAATCTAACTGGACGCTAGAAAGGACTATTATTATGTTTAAGTTGTGCTGAAAGGAGCTAGGCTTGCATAGCTTTGATGACAGGCTAAAATAGCATCTCAATGCTCAACACGTCGCAGCGGCACAGACGTCCCCAACGCTAATGTCAGCATCAACACATTTCCAAAGCTTTTATCATCTCATCTTACAAATGTTTTCTGTTTAATTCAAAGTCTTTACACAATAATGAGCAATTCAATAAATTTATGCATCAGACTTCAGCATTTTTAATGACCTTTTTTTTTTTTTTTGACACAATTCACTGAGTCTGGGAAAGGAAAATGCTAATTTTCATCCCAGAGGAAAGTTTTACAAGCACAGAAAAATCTAAAAGTATGTTTCTACCTTCTCTTGTGTTTGATAAAATTGGAAAAAATAACAAGCAAAAGGAGGCAGAAACCTACAGCAGAGGTTATGAACTCAGATTTTGTGCCTACAGATGGGTAAAAATGTGTCACAGTGTAACACAGAATGCCAAATTCCCAACTTGTTAAATGAATATAGTTTGACAGGAGAAGGTTGTTTGGCACGTCTAAAGGGACAAAGCCTAATTACAGCTGTCAAGTGTGAACATTACAATTACACATGTGCATGTCGAGCTAAATGTCCACTTTCAAGCATTAATGAGGGGATTTCTGTCCAGCAGCCTGGCCTGAATGTCCACTAGTACTTCAGCGGTACCAAATACAGAAATTTGAACGAAATGCCCTTGGAATGGCAGGCCAGCACAGGGATGTGGATGACTCTTAGGCAGCACTGGAGAGGCAATAGCTGCAGTCCTGCTGCGTCGCCAGACATGGATCACAAGCTAATAACACGCATGAAAGAGGCAATGTCAAAAAGGAGAAATCACTTCTGAGAGGACAGACACATCCCTCAAGTGTTTGCTGACTTTAAGGAGGTCTGCTCTTTCCAAGAGCACAAAACATGCCAAAGAGTTTGACGCCCTGACAGCCGATACGGCCAAAAGCATCGCCCTTCAAAATAAAAAAACGCACTAAAGATAAAGGCAAAAATTTAGGTGCAGAAAAGAAAAACTAACAATAGTTACAATCCAGTGAAATCAGATCTGTCACAAGCAGAGAGTTCACGTTCTGCTTCAGACGCCATTACTCATCATTAGAGCCGCGCCCCGGCAGGCTCTGTCCTGTCCCCGACCGATCCGGCCCCGCGCCGACATTCTGCATGATTAGTCTAATCAGAGGGATTACCCAGAGGCAGAGGGAGCCAGGCAACCAGAAAAGAGAGGAGGAATGGAAGAACGGTGGACCGGGTGGGACGCTCCCTGTGAATCTGCTCTTTTTATCTCCAAGGCTTGTCCGCATTGCCTGGAGTGTTTCTTTCTTTTTTTTTTTATTTAGAAAATGTGAAAGACTGTCAGTGCACAAACTCATACTTAACAAGAGGAGATCATGTGGGTTTTGAGCTGGAGACACTTGTTTGGACGACTTTCTTCATGCTGTGATTTAAACATCAAAAACTGACTCACAGTCTGTTGATATTGTGGTTCCATGTCGCACCCTGACCTGATTGAAATATTAGAACAAGTCTATAGAGGAAAAGAATGGAATTGGTGAAGAATCCAAGTAAATGGGAGAAAACCCAGATTGAGCTGTGAAGCAAGATTTTAATTGAGCAGAATGGGACAGGATGGCCAGGCTATATCACTGTTTTTGCCTGACTCATGTTCGCCACTAAGTAAGCCTACCAATGACTTCTGTATATGAGGAAATACTTATTTTTACATAGATTTTAACATTGGAAACTGGACTTTGGGTAATTACAGAAGTATTTGTCAAGGTTATTACAGCTTTGATGACAAATGCTGAATGTTTCATAGAGGTCAGATTGAACATTTTTAGTCACACTAAAGAATACATACAGCATTTGACTTTTAGCTCCGAGAATGGCCATCAGTTATTGACAAAAGCTGGATGGGACAGAGGAACATCTGAAACGTCAAGCTCAACGAGAGTCCGAGAAGAAAACCAATCCATGCCGCTGTGGTGTCACAGAGCCTCCGCTGTCCTCTGCTTTAACTCGGGGCAGAAAGCGTCAGACGTGAGGAATGGGAGCTGACAGGATGTGGCTGAGTGGAGGCGCCGACGTGAGCGGATCAAACACGGTGGCAGGTGACAGGTCTGATTGAAAGAGCATCTGGCCGGTCTTTTCACCAAAAATGAGCAGCAAAGACAGATGAGCTGTAGTTAGGCGGCTCCGCTAAGGCGACATGAAGCAAAAAGGTGGAAAACATTTTGACCTTGGTGGCCTGCTTTTTCAAAGACCAGGAGAAAGATGGAAGACTTTGACTGTTCCATGTCCTTTGTCTAAATGATTAATTGTTAAGACGACTTAGACACCTTTGCAACACAACGGCAGCAAGCACAACCCAGCTGTCTGTTGTTAAAGGGACAGTAAGACTTTTTTGAACTTTTTGAACTTTGAACTTTTTTGAAATCACGTTATAATGTTGTTCTCGCATTAAAAAAAAGACATAAAAGTAGATGAATGGTTGGATGGATTTATTTTAAGTCATATTTGATGTATAGCATTTTTATAACAACTAAAGGTAAGGAAAATACATAATTCTGCCCCTTTATAGTTTTAATACCTTTGAAACTTTTGTCACATTTTGTCACCAAATTAACTGTTTCCTGCTGGGTTAGGGTTAAAGTATCGAGACAGCATGATGCAGCCACCACTGTGCCTCATTACTGTATTGCTGTAAGACATGACTAACTGGTGCCAACAGATTCTCCCATTGCAGTCCTTCAGAGAACAGAACTCTTTTGTTAGGCAACACCTAGAAGGTGAGCTCAAGATTTTTAAGTAGGAGCATCAGAGTAAAGGGGGTTGAGGACAACCAGTCCCACACTGTTCATATTTTTATTTGTGAAAAAGCATCCACTGTGATTGCACGCACCTGCACACTTGGTCCGGCTGACCAGCGGTGGTCCGGGCGCTCCGGTGCCTCCCTCCCCGGGTCGGGTCAGCAGAACACTGATGTAGTACTCTGTGTCTGGCTCCAGGTGCCAGACCTTGTAGGTGAGCGAGCCCACCACATGGGTCTCCTTCCAGGTGGACTGGCTGGCCCGGTACTGGATCTCCCGCCGGATGACAGGTCCGTCTCCAACAATGGAGTTGGTGTTGAGCTGGATGATCAGGTAGGTGGGGCCCGCTCGCAGGAGCTGGGGCGGGGCGATGGGCGTGGGCGGGACTGCAACAGAGAAGGTCATCTGGTGTGAGCTCATTAAATCTACTTCCTGTTACCTGGGTGGTGCATGGAGGAAGAGTGGCCCTCCATTATTGCAGACTTTGTTGTGTTTTTATTATGTAAAGCACTTTGAACTCCTTTGTTCCTGAAATGTGCAATACAAATAAAATTGATTGATTGACTGATATCAGTAAAACATGACCAAACATTTGAATATTGTGTAAACATACAATATTTCTTGGCAGTCATCTTAAAACCCAAAATTCTTTGTCTAAGACAGATTATCACATTAGCTCAATCAAAAACAGACGTCTTAAACACAAATCGAGGGCTTCTAAGAATATTTATTAATCTCCAGCAATAAATGACATCAATGCCATAAATCTCGATATGTTGTAAAGATATAGTTCTCTCGTTTAAACGAGATGCTGTTCCTGAATTTATTTCCAAGCTCTGGCAGGTTAATGTTTCCATAGCGATGTTTAAAGCAAACACAACCGTTTAGCATGAAGGGTTCAATTTCTCTGCTCTAGGATGTACTTACTCCAACGCCCAGTGAGCTTTAACGGTTCTTCAGGTAATCATCACTGTGGCCTTTTAAACAGGAATTGCGCTGCGTAAATCCAAATATATCTATCCCAGGCGACCCTTGTGCGACCCTTAACCAGGAGCAATTCAGATCAGATCACAATGCTGATTATTTCAAAGTAGTCTTGTTAAAAATGTAGGGATGAAGGCCTTACAGGGTCAGCAGAGGAGTGACTCATTCCTTTTGTGTGCCTGTAAACCAAGTAATACAGAAACACGAGAAAAGCAGAAAATAAACACGAGGGAGCTAAACCCCGAGAAAAAAAAAAAAAAAGAAAATATTTTTGCGAAATCCCTTTCAGCATTATTGAAGAGGGCCATGCGCTTTGTTGTGAAATGTCTCCAACAACAGAAGCAGCAATGAAGAGGCTGGTTTTGTTCCTGAGACAGAAGAAATGACTTGAGATGGAGAGAAACAAAACAACACAAAGCAACATGGAGTGAATGTGTGGAATAATTCTGTATTCATCAGGGCTGTGATGGATGTTAGCTAAAGAGTAAAGAAAGCACACTTTGAAAATTCAGCCGTTTATGCTAGTAACAAGGCTAGCTTAGCTTCTGGAGCAATTCATCGTTTTAAATGCTCCATTAAATGTTTCAGATAAACATATACACACTGGTTTAATGCTTAGAGTATATTTGTGTATTATCTTTACTATACTCTATTAGAGCTGCTTTTAGCTTTATCTTCAGTGCTGCTAGCTTCCGTCTTTTTCAGCAAAAACGTTGAAGCTCTGTCGTATTGTTTTATTTTTCTTGTTCCTTTAGTTATTCTTACTTTTTTGGGTTCTGTTTTTGTCCGTCCTTTTTTCCCCCACATGCTTAATGGTTTCCCTCTCTGTTGTTGTCCGGCAATTTTGTTTACTTTGCCATTTCTTTTTGTTTGTGTCTGTCTCAATATGTATTTTTATGTTTGGTTGTCCTCATTTCTCTTTTGTTGTTCTTCCTGTATTCGTTTTTTCTTGTTTCTTGCTGCCTATTTTTCTTTCGTCCTTCCTTCCATGGGTGGCTCTAGACAGGGGCCAACAGGGGCCAGTGCCCCTGTAGAATTGGTTCTGGCCCATTTATGACCCCAGTACTGAAGAGATAATACTAACTGAGTTTCTTATGATGATATGCGCTGGCACAGGAAGTATAACTAATTGGTCCCTTGGATCAATTTTATTCTTTTACCTTCACAGTTTTACTTTAATAATGAAATAAAAATGAAGGTTTTGCACGTTGAACTTCGGCCACATTGAGACAGAACTTCTGCCTTCGACTTGCAGCTGCCACAAGTTGCTCTGTGGCTCACTTAATATAGTAAGTGATTAAATAATTAAATATTACCACTTTCTTTTGCTCTGTGTCCCAGCCTCATTAAT
Organism: Poeciliopsis paucimaculata; assembly: GCA_903067055.1. Taxonomy (NCBI): domain Eukaryota; kingdom Metazoa; phylum Chordata; class Actinopteri; order Cyprinodontiformes; family Poeciliidae; genus Poeciliopsis; species Poeciliopsis paucimaculata. Next base: position 33,267 of record CAEGAD010031026.1, on the reverse strand, counting down.
AGGAAATAGGCAGTATTAAAAAAATGAAAAAAAGTTTATTTCCAAGTCATTTAAACTGGCTATCGTGTAAATACAATAAATTAATAGTTTAAAAAGTAGATGGGAAAAAAAGGCATAAACATTTTCATTAAAATCAGTGACTCAGTGATTTCCTATGATGGCTCCAATCTTTCTGTTTATCACAGAGAACACAATGTAATGTGATGAAGCGGCCGTGATCGTTCTATGACATGTACATCTACTCAACTTGACAAGCTGAGTGGCTGTGTGTGTGTGTTTTCAGTTTCTATGTATAAAACCAATAGAGTTAATTAAAAACTAAGACATTTTGTCCCCTGCCGGTTACAATAGCTGTGTTTTAATTAGAATCGGCCGCTGACGCATCTCTACCTCAATCAGACAAGAACCGACTGTGTCTTTATGAAGCCGGGATTTACTATAAGATCCAAGAGGTTTATTTATTTTAAGATAAGGTTTGACATGACAATCCTTTGCAAAACTATTTCATCAGTCAATCGAGTTCATTTGTGTAGCACATTTCAGCAACACAGCAGTTCAAAGCGCTTTGTATCATGAAGACATTAAAAAAGCTCATGTTTTCATAAACATGTCATACAGGCTATTGTGAAAACCAGGAACATTGAAAAATCTTTCCTCCCTCCTCAGAGAATCAAGTTCAGCTCTAAGAATGGCATACATAGTCATCTTGAATCAAGACATGGATTTAAAACCCAGTAAAAAAAAAAAAGTCAATCAATTTAAAAATGGAAAGAAATAAAATATAAATAAATTCAATATAGCCATATGTGTCTCTTATATGCCAAACAGTCTGTTGCTGTCTTTGGATAAGACCAAATAGTCCCAGTGTGATATATTGGATTATACAAATGATATCAGCTTTCCCTCTGAATAGAATAACAGACATGCAGAAAGGGAAACCAAAGAAATCTGAGGCGGCTTGGACTTCATTTATGTATTTGTTAAAGATGCAAAACTCATAGGTGAAGAAAATTAAACCCTGATTATGATTAGAGGCAATAGATAGAAATGTGATTACTCTGTATCGCACCTGTGTGTTAGGCTTTTTTTCTGTTCTTTTTATGTTGTTGTAGTTTGTTGGTGTAACAGTTCAGTCATTTGATTCTGACCCAAATGTTTGGATCATATATTCATCTGCATATGAATATATATGTGTAACTAGGTAACTAGAATCTATTCAAACAAAGTGTTTGTTTGTTTTTTTATTGCACCCCACTAATATTTTCCCTGGCCTGGCCTGTAAGTTTTGCTGGCGCGTCGCTGTGTGATTTATCGTCTCCTTCCTTTTGTTTCCATCTTTCTGAGGTTCTTTTTTTTCTGTTTGCGTGTCCACATCTCTCCCTTTTGTTCTTCTTCTTCCTGCCGTGCATCTCCCCCCGTTGAAATCCTCCACTTTGTCCCGCAGATATTCTGCACCGTTGCAGGATTTGCTCACCTCTGACGATGAGTTCTCCAAAGTTGGAGACGGCGGCCCCCCTGGGGGACAGGGTGATGCAGCGGTAGAGGTCCTGCTCGCCGCGCTGCGCCTCCACCTGAAACGTCGCCATCAGCCGCTTGTGGCTCAGCCGCGACAGCCAGGAAGTGTCGAGCACGGCGCTGTTTCTCCGCTGACAGCCAGACAAAGAGCACACAGAGGGAAATGGACATGTTTACTTAAGGCCCATCACTGTGATTAAAACTGGGAACACAGCAGATTGAGGAGACACACAAAAACAAAAGGTGGTTAGAGTCTCCTATGTGGCGAGGCGAGATAATGAATATGTGATAAATGTCAGCGGTAACCACGATGGCTTCTCCTCCAGCCTCCCGGCTCGTCGCTGTTTCCAGCTGACATCTCCTCAGCTGCCTCCATGCTGATGTGTCAGCGCCGCAGGCGGACCGGCGATCGGCTCAACCCGTCGGGGCCAAATCAGAGCCGGCTGCCGCTCAGAAAGCCTCCTTCCAGGACATGCGATATATGCGGCTCGCTCAAACAATAAGCAGATTAGAACGTAAAATGTCCGCTCTTGATTTTCACTGGGAAATTGATTTGACAAGCAGAGGTTTGAGCTGGGAATGACTCAGGAGAAAAATCGGATGCAGTTTGGAGAATGTTTATGTTGTGTGCATGATGTAACAGTTTCTCACAAATATTCACCCCTTTTAAAGTGACTGACCTAATTCAACAGAGGTCCAGTCAACTGGTGCCAGTAGTTTACAACTCAGTCATAATCAGCAAAATTATGATTTTTTGGGAGGGGGTTTTTGCCAAAAACAAATTACTAAACAACCTTTAATGTCAACTGAGTTCTACGATATAATGACAATTAAAAATATTTAACATAAAATAAGTGGTTGCATAACAGCAAAAGTATCAGCCAGGATATGGATGCAAGAAAAAATTCTTAAGGACCTGAATATCTCCTTTGAGTTCAGTTAAATCATCATCAAGACATGAACTAATATGATCCATGTGTCGGTCTGCCTGGATCAGGTCACTCTCACAACCTGATAGACTGTGAAGAAGGAGACTGGAGAGAGGACACCAGGTTGCCATGACTACGCTGACAAAGGAGAGCAAAGAGAGATATCTGGAACAGTTTAGAAGAAAGAATGCAGGAAAACTGAACAACCTGACTGAGAGCGAGCTACAGAAGCTGTTTCCACTGACCATATAATTTTCTTATTTGATATCATGAAAATTCATTTCCTTATTTGAAATGTGGCAATCAAAAAAAACTCCCTTGGATATGGTGGGTTTTGCTGCATTAAAATGAGTGTGTTTTGCAAAACTGCAATGGAAACAATTTTGTCACATGACACAAGTCACATGATTAACAACAGGATGTTACTACTGGCAGAAAAGACGAAGAAGACGACAGGAAGTGGTTGGAGGATGACGACTCGGTTTGTTTTTTCAATATCTGGTTAAAGAAACTTATTTGCGTGTGATTTTAACTTCGTTGATTATTTCATGGAAACACTGCAATTGCAAAATAGTGTTTTTTCAAAGTCAGCAGAATACCAACAAAGTTCTGTGCTCAATTGGAAAGAAAATCTCTTATTTTATGATACATATCTTTATTTCATTGAGATTTATTTTTGCAAACATCAGTTTTCACTTTGACGTCAAAAATTATTGGTCAAAGAAGCAAAATTTAGCTGATTATGATTGAGTTGTTAAAGCAACAAAAATTTTAAATATCCAAGGGAAACAATAGTTTTCATTGGCACAGCACACGGACTGCTGTTTCACTTTCATTTTTTTTGCATATACATACACGCACGCACGCACGCACACACGCAAACACACACACAGACACGCCCACATACAATTTGCCATCAAGGTGAAAAGCTCCCAGTGGTTTGCGTCTCCCACAAACAGCCACAACCAAGAATTTATATAATATTTTTAGATGATTTTTTTTTCATGTGTCAATGACACTCGAACACAGTGAGAAAGGGGTTTGTAGAAAAAACGAATCTCAAGAAAGAAACACAAAGGCTGGGACTGGGAGGATGGTGAGATGAAATTTGCGAGGCCTCTTCTCCCTGCAGCATTTCAAAAGCACTCAGATGTTGAGGCTTCAAAGGCCAGAGGAGGATTGAGGCATTCAGAGAAAGGTTTTTGAAGACTAATATTAGCTCATATTCAGACGAGGGAAATTGAAACTATTTTCAGTTGGTGAACGAGAAAAATGGCTTTCGGCTTTAGTAAACCAAAACCCGTCCCAGTCAGCGAACTAAAGCAAAGGACGCTAATTTAATAACCTCTCATATCTGCAACTGGATCTTTTCCCAGCAGCACTGAAATGATCAAAACACAGTATCAGGCTCTCAAACTCAGCATTTATCTGAACCATACTGCAGGATTATTAGTCACGCTATACTCAATTACAGGAGAATGGATCCAGAGTTTTAAGCAGCTCGACTGATTAATAAACCTAGAAATAATTCAGCTCAAAAGGATTTATGTTCTTCAATATCCAGAGATTATGCCTATGCTTTACAAACTTATTGTTGCATTACTGACTTACTTCATATTCCCTTTGTGTCTGGAGATTTCCCCTTTCTGTTCCAACATGGCTGAATGAGTTTGGTGTGGAACATAAACATGAACCCTGACCTAAACCTGATAGAACACATTTGGGATAAATTAGAGTGGTGACTGTGAGCCTGGCCTTCTCGTCCCACGTTAGTGTCTGACCTCACAGATACAGATGGCACTTCAGGCTGTTTTCACACCTGATAGCCCAATAGACTGAGTTGATTTGGGACCAAAATTCTGACATTTGTTACACTTTTAGCTGCTGTGGCTTGCTTTCTCAATGAACCAAACCCCTTGAAAACACCTTTTCACAAAATAAAAAAAAAACAAAAAAACTGTTTACTCCCTTTGCCTGTGTGGGTGCTGCACCAGGAACCACTGAAGAAAGTGACATGAAAACCTCTGAAGAAGACATGAGCTCAACTTCCTGCTTCACAAAATGCAAACCAAAATGGAGAGCCATCAGATTTACAGGATTTCTACTTTGTCTCCGGTACAAGGCCACGTGCCATATCTTTGACTTGCACATTTGTTTAGGTTGTATTTACCCAGAATGCCCTGCGACGTAGTCCACTTCCTGCTTTTGGAGCAGTCTCCAGAATTTTAGGGCAAACAAACTAGATTTGGATTAAAGTGGACTAAACAGGGCTGCTGTGAATGAACCGTTAAAGATTTTAAAGTTCCAGCTGTAGCATGCTCCACACTCATGTCTTCTGAATTTGGAGAAAGTCAGAAAAGTGAAATAACTAGAAATAACTTTGGTTATTTGCTGCTCATTATGATCAAAGATGCTGCTGAGGTAGTTTGTCCTCTCGTCAAACAAAAAAGCAATTCCAACCTCATCACTGGTACTATTCCATCATATTTCCAGCATGCAGCCATCCAAGCCTTCCTAAAAAAGGCCAAACTTGATAGTAGGGTACATAGGAAAACTCTAAATTGCTTTTTCTGTCCAAAATCCCAAAAGTTATTACGCTAAAAATGCTTTCATTTTCACTCTTCTGCATGGTATTGTAATCTCTTCAGGGAGGTTAGAATTCTTTATAACTCTCTGAAAACATTACATAACCATGGTGACTCTGGAATAATAAGTGATATATATATATATATATATATATGGTTGAAACCAGAAGTTTACATACAGTGAATAAAACACGACACACATACACAAGTTAAATCAGATCTAACTTCTCTGCTTTTAGTTCAGATTGAAGCACTTAAATTATTTCCATTTGCTAAATGATTAGAGAATGAATGTATAGGAGATTTATTCATTACAGAATCAGAAGCTTACATACATGCCCTCAGTATTTGCTGTTGTTGTCTCTGAACTGTTTGATTTTCCCACTAGCTTCTCCTAGTTGCTGGAGTTCTGGCCCGTTTCCGCCTGGAACAGTCTGTTGGGTTAAATGTTGCAGCCGTTCACCAGGTTGCCTCTCTGCTACAAAACATTTACCATATCCATAAAACCTGCCATCATTATTATTCTACTGTATGTGCTGACATCACTAGAAAGTATGACTTTACTTCACATTGATGACATGCAGTTCTAACTCCATACAGATTCCCTTCAGCGTTTCCAACAAAGCAACATCATGAATGCAAAGTAACCGTTTGGTCACAGTCATCCCATGAAGAGCATCACTAACAGACCCGCTGACCTTGCATTTGTTCTGGATTCAAATCCTGATTTTTGGTTCAAACACAAAAAGAATTGGTCTTCTAAAAATAATCAGAGCAGAAGTAGTCTGGTAAAGATCAACTTCTTGATCTACGTCTGGGTTCGTCATGGAGTCTGGACCCTCCACTATTGAGAAGCGACTGCTTCCTGGAGGCGTGGCCTCTGTGGAAAATTTTAAGTTCACCCAATCTCTAACGCTTGGCCATGACGTATGCAACGCGTCAGTTCCATGTTACAATGCTTACTGCTCACCATCTGCGCTGCAAACAACCATCCTAAACTGTGAAGAGAGAATAGCCGATCCGAATGACGCAGCTGTTAATCTTTGGAAGCAATGTGGACTGAACAGCTTCGTTCACCATTGATAAAACTATAGGCAGACTACAATTTAGAAAAATGGCATCATCATTCACAGTTTCTTCTGTGCTGAAATTCTACCAGAGGAATCCAAGTGAATGGAGAAAATCCAGACTGACTGTCTGTGAAGCAATATTTTAATCCATTTGCACAGAAAGACAGGAGGAGGCCAGGCTAGAGAACAGTTGGGATTCAACATTTGAAGGGACATTGTTGAATGTTGTGTTTTTAAACTAAATAAAAACCTAGAAATTTTTATCTGCACCATTTATTTTCTCCCAGAGTTGTTCAAGATCAATATTTTCACCAAAGATAAATATTGGTTATTTATCCATGTCTTCTTACCTCGAGCACAAATGGCTCCGTCTCAGAGACTTTGCCCGTGGCGACACACTGAAACGAGGCGTTCTGCCCGGCGTTCACCTCCACGTCTCCCAGCCGAGAGAAATGAGCCACCTTGTCTGTTGGAGTGCAGACAGAGAGGAAAGACACGGATCAACACAGCACTTCTGGAGTTCAGTGACGCTGTCTAAGCAGAAAACAAAGATGGAGGAAAACTTACTCAAAACCTCTGCTACAACGACGAGCAAGTTCTTCTGTATCCATTTTTATTTACAGGTAAATACTGGAATGGTTTTTGATTTTTTTTTTTTTTTTTTTTTTCTCACTGGCAAAAAAAAAAAAAAAAAAAAAAAAAAATTTTAATTGAATATCACAACATGGCATCAACCTTGTTGTGATTTTTGAAGCAATGTCCCTCAGCTCAGGAAACTGAGTCACTGTGCAAATGCATCTCGTTCGAAAGAGGGAAAGAGTGCAGCAGAGGCTGAGTTTAGATTCCAAACTAAAAATAAATCAGTAAGTGTGTCGATTTTGAAAGTTTCAGGTCCCTTCATTTTTTTGTTTTTTTTTTGTTTTTTTTATCTAGCAAGGATTTAGTGATTTATACTTCACAGTCGGTCTTGCTTTTCATGAGCACCAGAAAACAGATATCTGAATTTCATGAGGTCATAAATATGCCACATTATCATTCATTAACATGTTCCTACATTTCTGCTGCAAAAACTAAAAAAGTGCCAGTTCTCACTAAAAGTCAGAGTGGATCTTGGCAGCCGTCACAACCAGCCACAGTTCAAAACGCTGGTATTTTCAGATGATGTGTCATGTGGCCTAACCAAATGTGGCTTTGGTTAGGCCACATTTCTAAAAATGCAACAACACAAGGGGGAAAAAACCTGCGACCATCATTATATTGTATTTAATTAAGACTAAAGGTCTATCTATTCATCTATCTACGAGGATTTTTGAACATTATCAGTCATTCAAAGGTCATGCCAAATTGCTCAATTGGATTTAAGTCTTGCCTGACTAGGCTTCTCAAAAAGTTCCGTTTCTTTTATTGTTTGACTTGCTGGTGAGCTTTGGATCATTGTCCTGTCTCATAGCCCAAATCTGTTTAAGCTTAAGGTCACAAACTGAAGTCCAGACATCCTGCAATTGACAAAAAACATTCAGTGTGGGCAGTGGTGAATCTACCCTGTAAAAATATCTACAGGGTGGGAAGAGAGAGACAAGGATTTATCAGGTTGGCAGCAGATGATAGAAATGAATATGTAGATTTATATTCAGGAGCCCCTAAAGAAACACTGCATGAAAAAATGAAAAAGAAACTTTCTCTTGTGCAAGAGATCTGATACGCACGGGAAAGTAACTAGTGCGCATGAGATACTCATTTTCGTGGGACGAGTTTCACAACCTTTACTGCTTTTAGAATACTATTATGATGCATAGCATGCAGAGCTGGGCCACCCTGTAATGACTGATGTAATGGTGACAGGTGAGCATTGCTGTGCACCGTGCTGACTAACTGCGTCTTGTTTATGTGACTCTTTCCGATGGCATCTGCAGCAACGTGGGAACTGTAGCCATGCGGTAACATAGACATGCAGAGTTGAGTATCATCCATACTGAGTATGAGTATCCATCCATCCACCGTGGTTTACTACTGTGCAAACTGGAGTCAGCGGATGATGGGGAAAAGTGGACCAAGAAAGGAGCTTTTTGAGATTTGGACCACTTTTGAACCTAAACATAAAATTCCTACCAACCTTCCCAGAGATCCGTTCTGCATGTCTGGATCAGCAGCACAAACATAACTTTAGATGACAAGGACAGCGAAAATTTCATTTCCCTAACAATGAAGGTGACACAGTAAAAGACTGAGTATAATGTTCAACCAAATTCCAGCTACGTAATGTTCTTTGCCAGAGCAGCTCCTTGCTGTCCTTCACCTGTAGCATTGCAGTAATTTTACAAGTTCCCATCTGGGAGCTTGAAGACCGGATGAAAAGGTCAGGCATTCATCAGGACAAAAGAGACGGCACCCTGCTGCGAAGCTGCACCTCCAGCAGCCTGACAGCGACAGACTGTATGTGCTTATGCATTCTCCTCCATTGACAGAATGCATTGTGGTCTGTAGTCACTTCTGGGACGATGTGGAGTTTTCTGGACAGGTCAGCTGGATGCCTTCAGAGGGGTCAGTGAGGGTCAGCAGGTAGGCTGTGAACACGGTGGAATCGGCTACTTACAACAGGGATAGTTGAGCAGCACGGTGTCATCCAAGGCAATGTAACCCTGCCGCTCTTCGGAAACAGTCGCTTCAAAGATGACCTGCGGAGACGATGGAGAAATGAAATGACTACAGAGCTTTGCACTTTGACAAGCACATTCATTGGAAGTTGGAAATTAAGAGAGAAGGAGTAACTACTGTACTGCTGCCACCTACTGCGACCAGTTGTAGATGCTTAATACAAGCCTGGCTGACTTCAAACAATCCATAATACAAAAATCCAGTCTAGAGGCAGTGAATGATGGGTAAGTGTTTCACTGATAATCCTCTGAGCATATAAGAACATGACCGCACGACTGCACTGACACAGTTCTGCAGTTTTGGGAAACCAGAGACAAGGAATCAGTAACACTTGAAATCTGTCTTTCTTTTGCATCAAACATAAACATTTTTTATTCGCAAGTATCAATACATTAAATCTTACTTTGAGTTTTATGTCAAGTCCACATGAATTAAAAGACAGCTATCACACATGACATTTTTTACCCAGTTGCCCATGTTCATTAAAAATGACAGGAAATGAAACAACCAGTTACTATTCAATAATGAAATGAAATGGATAAATTACTTTATCTAATATAAGTGAATAAGACAAAAAAGGTTCCTTTTCTGCATAACCAAATACAAAATAACATTTAAATGTAGAAAATATATAACAAAAACAACATTTATTACACCAGTATTACACTATCAGGTCAATTAATTCAATCCAAGTCCATGGAACTGTGATCACTCTCTGCCTCTAAAATCTTTCAGAAAATCTTAAAAATGTATTGAATCAAAACAAATTGGAGTTTGCTGAATTGGACATGTGGATTCTCCATATGTATACAATATACACGATATTCTGTATCGTGTGTATATAATACACGATACAGAATATCGTGTATTATATTGAATCATGACATTAGCGTATCGCTGCAGCCCTATTAGGTAGACAACTATGTTCAACATAATGATGTTCATTTTAGACTGTTTGGAGGGTTTTATATATTAGCATTTTTGTTTTCAATTTGAATCAATGTATTTATCAAAACCTGGTTATCAAATGTAATTTTTAGTAATTTATTTTTTTTTTGACACCAGGAAAAGACTAAGATGGTGCGTCAACATTTTGATTAATTTATCAAAATTTATTTGAATTTGCTGGATCTCAACTATCATTCTTATTTGTCATGTAAAAACTCCAGAGGACAGTCTGACTGCTGGTTGCATCGTGTTCTGTAAATGAGTGCATCACCTGAGTCAAATTTGGGAACCATTTCTTAGATTCAGATTTAGAAATAAATACTACAGGTTACATTAGATGAGCTTCTCCAGCTGGTACTTTCATTAGACCCAGAGGAAGACAGCAGGAATCCTTTAACACAGCCTAAATATGAACTTAGTCATCTAAGTGAGCTGGGCGCACACAGAGACTCAAAGTGACTTCCCAGCATGCACCACAGTCATTCTACGATCCCCAAGATTAATTGCAAACCATCCCCTGTGAAAGCCTTCACGTTTTACTGAGCCACTCTGTCTGAGCTAGCAGGTGCTAATATGACAGCGGTATATGCCTCTGACATGAGGTGTGCACATTACCGCTGCCGGTCATCTGTCCGCAGCCCAGCGCCTGTGAGTGTGCGCTCAGATGGCCGGGAGATTTGCAGTGTTGGCCATGCTTCAGGCTCTGAGTGCCAGGGGCCAATCAATAACGCTGAAGGCTTTGGTGGATGGATACAGACTAAGCTTTTCTTTCCACTAATTTATTTTTATTTTTCATTCATATGTCGGGTCATTAGGGACGTCTGACCGATTAACTCCTCAATTCATCACGCGTCAACGCACCCACCAGCATCGATTTGCTCAGCTTTGCATTGAGACACTAAGCTCCTCTGCATCTGCGCTCTCTCAGAGAGAAAGTGTGTGTATGTGTATGTGTGTTTGTAACACACATACACATACACAGCCAAAAAACAAGCATCAGTGTCCAATACCTGTGCATATGCAAACACTAAGCTATTATGCAAATTGCTAAAACTCAATCCCAGCATGGCTTGCACAACTGCAGATTGGACAGTTTGCTTGACGAAGAGAAACAATGGCCGCCCATAAAAACTCTGCCCAATAAAACACAAGAAAAATACAGTACTACGAATAAACAAGGCAATGTTATGGCACAAAATGTCCCAGAATATTACATTGGACATATGGAGAATCCACTTTTTGAGCCCTTAAATACATTTTGTTATGTACTTTGAGTTTCTAGGATTGCAGAGAAGTTTAATTTAGTGTCTTGGTGATATTTTTATATTCTGGTTGGGTCATTTTTTCAATTTATTCAATTATGTTTTTTGAACCTGCTAAACAAGGTCACAGATTTCAGGTTAAAAAATTTCGTCATTTTTATTTCTCACTGAAATTTTGCAGTCAGATTTCCAGGATGCTGAAGCTACCTGGGTAAGTCGAACTGCTCGGTTCTATGTGCTCATATTCAAAAGATGTGTGTTTTTTGCAAACATAGAAAAGATGCTAGCCTGATAAAAAAAAAAAAAACAAAAAAAAAAAACTGTCCTTTGTTCTACAGTTTTCTTCATCCAGACAGTCCGGACCCTCAGCTTCTTCCTGGAGGCGTGGCCTCTGCTGAGGTTTTAAATTCTACCCAGTCGCTAACGTTTGGGCGTGACGTTTGTCACGGAAATTTTCTGCGCTGTAAGCAACTGTCCTCCACTTCGAAGAGAGAAGAACCGATCTGAACGAAGTGGCTGTTGATGTTAATTCAGTATTTAGAAACCTGGTCAACACTGGCCTGAACGGCTTCCTCTGCTGCCACTGATAAAACTACAGACAGACTACAATCCTAAAATAGTGCAAAAAATCAGTGTCATTGTGCACAACTTGTAAAGCGCCTTGAGATGACATCTGCTATAAATTGGTGCTAAATAAACTGAATTAAACTGAATGGTCCTTCTATTTGCTGATTGGCCCAGGTGAAATTCTACCGGTGGAATCCATTTTACTGGGAGAAATCCCAGAAGGAGAGATGAGAATTACATCATAAGGCAATAACCAGGAAGAAAAGATCCAGAAGGAGAAAAAATATAGCAAGGGAAGAGAGATGGGAGGAAAAAGTCACACCATTAACATTTGCCACCACATGGGTAATGGCATCTTAAATATTTTACAGCAAAGTTTCAACCTTTTATCCACAACTGCACAAGTGTCCTTAAAAAAAACTTTTTTTCTGCAAACAGAAAAGACGGATTTGTCCAAACGAACACATCCAGCTGAAGGTGATTTCATTCTACAGTCATCTCTCTCAGCTTCGTCTTTTGTTGTTAATAAAAATGGGCACCAGGAAAAGGAAAAAAAAAAAAAATGGAGCATGTGACACGGCAAAGGAACAATCTGTGAAGGGAGACGCGAGTTTTCATTCGAGGGGAGCAGCAGGGGGGCCTGCTCACAAGAAGAGGGCTCTGTGTCATCAGCGGTAACCAAAGGAAATGACACGAGAAGCAAATCCACCTCAGAGGAGCAGCTCTGCTCTGAGCGTAGATGGTTAGGAGGATGGATGGAGCCGCACATGAAAAATAGAAAGGGAAAAAAAAAAACATGCAAGGATTGTAATGTCCACCTCCTGCTGCTTCCTGCTTGGCTCATGAGATGCAGCGCTGCAGAAGCAACTGGCCTGCAGGGGGAAAACATTTACTCAGCCTAGCCAACACACCGGGAAGCCAAAAGTATTCAAACCTCCTCAATTCCTTCACATGTCCTCACATTGTAGCAACAGATGATGGAGTGTGTCTATGCCCAAAGAACGTATGGAGAAAAGAACGTTTAAACTTTGTCTTGTGCCAATCAGGAGACGCACAAGCGCGACAAAGATGATCGTTGACGGAGACCAAACTGGAATTCTCTGACCTACATCCGAAAACCTGTTTGTGGTGGGAAACGAACACTTATCGCCTTTAGTCAGCACTTCTTAAAAACCAGGAGCAAGAAGCAAATAGACTTTTATTATTGTCTTTATTCATTCTTGGCTGATAAACAGGCCTCCGGTCACTAGGTGGCAGCAGTGTTCAAATGGACTGACAGGCTGCTTGTTAAAGTCAGGAGAACCAGTAGAGCTGAGGCGCTGAGGAGGTTTTGAAACATGCCAGTATGTACCTCCATAGAGGACGAATGGAGACGTTTGCGACAGTGGGGGAAAAAAATGGCAGCAGAGATTAGAAGAGATTTTTTTTAAATACAAGAGTAAAGTCATAAAATAGTAGCTATTGGCAGAATTAAGATGCTGTTGCTGGAATAAAGTTGTTAACTTTTTTTTTTGTAAAAGGCCATAATGACAAAAAGCTTTTATGGTTACCAAGATCTAATATGAATGGCTCAATAAGTCTGCGGTTCTTCCTCTGATGGACATTCGCTTAAGCAATCGTTTTAAAGTCCTGCAGCTGATAACAACTGCATGTTCATGTGTTAAAAGATGAACATTTTTTCTTTATTTGTAAAACTAATACCAAGTATAATTTCACAAGATGCTCAGTTTTCCTCATTTTAACACAGTTTGGTGTGGAGTTCTCATAAAATTAGGACACAGACAGCTTTAATGACTCTTTGGTTTGCTGTGAATGTGAAATGTTAGGAACTTTTCATGTCTTCTGAAAAGCTAAAATAAACAATATTGTTGCAAATTATGCACAAAAATGTTAAAACGCTATATACCTTTTGAAAAAGAATAAGTCTGTGAAGCTGACAAGTAAGCATTATTTACAGGTTTAAAAAGTGTTATTGTTACATTCCAGTGAATCATTCTGAGTATCACACAGCCTGAGCAGACTGGTGTGATTTAGTTCATGGAATGTGTTAGAATGGCCTAGTAAAAGTCTACATGATACAAGGATACTGTTGAGATTGAAAGAAAAAGTTGAGCAGCTGATTGTTAAACATAAGAAGTAAAACTGTAGACTAAAAACAGAATCTGCCACTTAGCGGAAACAAGGCTACAAACCAATTACTCTGGTTATAAATGAATAAGTGTTGGATTTTATGTGTCATTTAATAATTTTTTTCCACTGCCTCTCTTCAAACTCGATTGGACATTAAGTGAGGGCAGTCCCCAATCCCAGAAGTCAGAGGAGTGCTGCCTAAATGACTGATGGGACATTTGCTTTGCTTTGCTGCAGTGGCACTTTGCTTTTACTGCCGCCCAACGGATCGATATATGCAAGAGGTCTTTCATCCCCTCTACGGTTAAACGCTTGGATGGACTTGGAAATATTCTAATTAATATCTAAAACGGCTCCTGTAGTTTTAACAACAGTGATGTGGAAGCTCGAAGTATTGACTAGAAGTTTTGAAAATCTCAGAAGTAATGCTCAAGGCCAAGAACACCTCTGATCACAGTCCGTCATATCTGTGCAGCCCGTGCCCCTCCTGAGGCGCTCCGTGATTACTGGCAGGTTTTTTTTTTTCTTTTTTTATCTCATCCACTTTAAGCACATTCTCCCTCTCACACACACACGCTCACACACATTTTCTCCTCCAGCCCCTTTGAAGCGTCCTTTGCCTGGGAGGGGCTGCAGCTCTTGGGCCGATGTGTCGGCCGGCAGCACCTGACACAGATCTTTATCGGCTGCGCGGCGCGGAGCGAGGAGTGGAGCTGGCCCTGCGGGACGTTTGCCGAGCTCTGAGCTCAGTGTCGGCGGGGACAAGAGAGGAGAATGCTAGGACTGAATTTATACACCACTATTTTTCCCCAGTCATACTGGCCACTCAAAGTGCTTCACACTACAGACACAATTTTACACCAATACTCTGATTGGTAGGCAAGTTGGGATTAGGCGCCTTTCCCAGGACACATCGACGTGACAGGAAGAAGATGGAATTAAACCTACAACCTTCCGATCGCAAGGCAACCACCACCGAGCCACAGAAAGGAAGATGATATTAAACGGGCTGTTTATTGGGTTGGTGCCACTTTATTAGAATCTGGTCACAGGGGACTGCATGCAGCATTTTAATGGAACATTCAGAGCAAAGGTTTGGTCTGGAAAGGTACACCAGCAATACTAATAACTGCAGACCTGGGAGGATGGTGACCTAAATCAATCAATCAATCAAGTTTATTTGTATGGCTCATTTCAGTAACGAGGCAGTTCAAAGTGTTTTACATCATAAAACACAATAATAATAATTTTAAAAAATCATAGAAACAGCATACAGTCACCAATTGAGGAACCAGTAATAAATATACATTTTACCAAGTGCCATCATCAATACACATCAAATATGTTGGTCAGTATAGTTTTGGTCATTTGTTATGGTTCAACAGCAGCTCTAACCAGGGGGGATTTTAGTCTAGATTTAAAGCTGTTTTGCTGTTTTCTGGAAGTTTGTTCCAGATTCGTGGTGGATAGAAGCTGAATGCTGCTTCGGTTCTGGTTCTGTGGAAACAGACTGAAACAAAACCAGGACCAGAAGCAGAAACCATCCAAGAGTTTGGGGAAGATTCACAGGCTGCTGAATGTAGTCGGAGTCCTTTGTTAATCTACTCCTAAACCAGACACAACCTTAAGTTATAATCTCACTCTTGAAAGTTAAAAAAGTGGACATAGAGAAAGATGGCCAGGAAGAAAGTGATGACTTAAATTAAACACCTTCAACTCAGCCAAAATTCGCAGCTTCTCAAACAAGCCAACAAATCCCATTTGGGGAAAAATAAAGTTTTAGGTTCAGATTAGATGAAGATTGAACTCTTTTGCTACAACGTCAAGAAGTGTGTTTGGAAAGGCCTGGGTTCCAATTTCAAGCTTGAGAACATTGCACTACGTGTCCAACATGGAGGTAGTAGCTACATCTTCAGGGTCCGTGTCACTTTACTGGTATTTACACGTTGCTCAAAGCTGGTGCACTGATGAGAAAACCCTCCGATGTTTTCAGTGTCACCGTTCATCAACAACGTCTGGCTGAAACTTTGGTGGAACTGGTTGTTCCAACAGGAGAAAGATCCCAAACTAGACCTGGATGAAATCAGTGAAACATGTTGAGTGGTAAGGTCCCGGTCTCAATCACATCAAAACTTCATCATCCACCCAGAAAAGCTGTGCCTGTAATAAAAAAACTCATTCCTGTCTCTTTTGATGAAGCAGACAAACTCTGTTCCTGGTCAGTGTGTATGCTCCTGCTTCAAGGTCTGCTGCAGACGATTCAGCTTCACGGGGAACTTAAGGAAGTCTGTCTCTTTGCCTGCTGGGAGAACTTCCATCAACACAACACAGTAGACCCTACTCTAAACCAGACTGTATGAATCAGCTCCCTCCACTGAGATCGCCTGTCCTCCGGCTTCCCCAAACTTTCCAACATCCACACTAAAGGGAAGATAAATCATTACTTTAATTATCAGCTTGGCTGTTGGTGCCAGCAATGAGAAGAGCTGAGGATGGTGCGGCGCAGGCTGTCCTCATTGATCTCTTCAGGCCTCTAATCCATTAACTAGCTCTTGATTTATTGAGGTGGGCCTCAGAGGGCACCGAGGTTATGGAAGCAAACACCCACCACCACTCAATCCCCACCTTGAACACACTGGGTCAAATGGAATTGAGGTCAATTGACTCTTGGGCGAAACTCACGCTCCTACAGCCACTGCCTCCTCATTACCAACAGTTTCAGGGAGAGGCCAGGGAGGGTGGAACAAGAGGGGGAGGGGGGGGTCACCAAGAAGACGGGCCGCATTAAAAAATAAACTATCAGCTGTAATGAGGTGAGGAAAGGCTGCATGCAGCCGTGAGAATCTTACAAGCTCCACAATACCACTAATTATGCATCAGCACCGATGGAGGCATCAAACTGAGCTATTGATCACAGTGCAGCACTCAGGTAAATGGACCAGTAAATAACAGCACGAGCTAAACATGCAACCCAGAAATTACACTGCGATTGAAACGGCTTGTTGTACAACTCAGCCTTAAATCTGCCCTATTTAAACATGCATGTTGAGTGGAAGAATAGAAACCAAACTACACCGTAAACCACCACAAAGAATTGGACTGAGTCTAAAGTAGCTTGGTAAACGTGTGGCAGTGCTTGTGAAAACACATGGAAATCATCAGACCAATGCTTCTCCTCTAGCCCTGGAGATGTACTGAAAACCATAAAATGTGGATTGCCTGTTGACGATTTGCACAGGCATTTTTTTTCAATTAAATATAAAAGATTGTCACTGATTTGGCTGGCTGCCGTTACACATTTTTTCAAGCATTTTGAATGGTCAAGGCATGCTATCTGGTTACTTAAAACGCAAAGTAAACGACTGTCTTTGTATTTGGGAATAATTTCAAACGTTTTCTTATGTTTCTGAAGTTTTCAGTGTTTCATAATGATTCCTAATTGCAAAGCAATCATTTTCTGCTCAATTCTGTTGATATATTTCATATTTATCTTAAAGGAAGAAAGAAGAGAACTGAAGGAAAGAAAGAGAGAAAGATAGAAAGACAAAGAAGAAAAGAAAAGAGACAGAAACAAAAAGAAACAGGATGGAAAGAGTTTTTTTCCTTACATTTTTTGTAATTATCAAATAAATATTTTTACTTCTCGGCCATGTGTAGAGGACCACCTTACAAGTCAAAATCACTCTGACTGACTTTCTTGTAGACAGGAAATCAGGAAAAAAAAAAACAACAACACCAAAGGTACTGCAGGCTTTAGAGAGGGAAGAAAATGTTACTGCTGATCAAAAACGGCACAAACAGGCATGTTTGTTAAAAAGCACGTTGGTAAGACTGTAAGGAAAGCATTTTGTGAGCTGTTGAGAGAGGAGCGGAACTTTTTAAAACATGTTCATCCATAAATTCATGACGAAGAATTATTCAGTGGACAAGTCGACCTCTGAGTGGCTCCAGCATAAAAAAAAACCAGGAGGTAATTATATTTTCATGTGGGGCGGGGGTGATTTGGATAGCTTTTCCCTCATTTGATTCGTAGGTACTCATATTATCTTTGTTGAATGTTAAAATTAGTTTCATGATCTGAAATATTTAAATGTGACAAGGGAGGCAAATACTTTTTCACGGTTTTTCTAAATGTAATAATATAATTAGAGGCTTTTGCTTCTTTTTTGAGCATCACACTGAAGCTTTTTTTTTTATTTTTTATTGTTTTTATCTGTGGACAAAATATGGTCCATATCTGCTGGCAAGCGGGCTGTTTGCTTGGATTTGAGAGAAAAATCTATAATTACCAGCAGGTTTTGCTGGCAGAGTTACATAAATGTATTGGCAGAAAAGAGGCAAATACTGGGAGCTGTGTGAAAGAAAATGGCACGATGGCCTCAGTACCCACACAATTTGAAGACCTGAATCTGTACACTACATATGGATTAGTAAGGACGAAAACGTGCCAAAACGACAGGTGTGTTTTACTGAAATTTCTAGGCAGACAGGTGTTTATGGTTTGGAAGTGGTTGAGCTTAGAGACAGACAGAGCAGAGCCATCAGCTTTTTCAGTTTTTCCAAAGTCTGGCTGCAGGTGTGGCAGGTCCAGCAGGGATAGGCAGACATTATTTCCAAAGGAACATTGTACAACTCGTCTGGGGGTGGATGTTGGGTGGGGGGCTAAGATGTATCCAGTCCAGGTACCTGGTCTGGCTCTGCCACTGGTTCTCTGCCAGGTAAACCTTAAAAAACCTCCAAACAGAATCATCCAGAGAACATTTTGATCTGATGCTCAAACCGCCTCAATCTGCTACAGGCAGAACCCAGACACCCTACAGAGGGAGTTCATTTCCAACTGAGGGTTCACAGTCGTAACCCACACATCACTTTAAACTGAACCTTTGACTACAGACACATTACAACATGTCTACTGTCAGCTGCTCACTCAATGATTTTAGCTGTCAAGTTGTCAACATAACGCGCTAAATCTTAAATGGATACGTGAAAAAGTAGTATTTTGCTACAAAACTGTCAACATTATGACAACTAGAAAACAAACTTTTTCCTAAAACTTATTAGCTCCTGATGTGTTAGTGGGGCTGTTGTCAGCCAGGTACTGGGCAATGGGTCTGTGCGTAGCCTAGCCAACAGGGCAAGAAAAAAGAATATGAGTGGTTTTGAGTTATTCTTCAACAGTTTTTTTCCTTTGCTGTGGCACACCTCACTAATTTAACGATACATACCTACATCTTCAGGTTTCATTTTGTTAATGGATTACTACTACTTCTACTGCAGCAGCGCACCTACGGATGGTAAGTAAAAGAAGAGTCTTTATGCCGTCCAGCAAAAAGACTCTTCTGCACAAAATTTCATAATGGAAACAATAATTTGCAACGCATCTGTCTGTTAGGGCTGCTGTCCTGTTAGAAGGTTAAGTCTGACGTCTTTTTAAGTCTCCAATGGTTATTCTTTTAACATATTAAGGCAGAGTTTGTGTGGAGCATGTCTAATAGTTGTGCTTATCAACAGATTCACCCACCTGAGCTTTGGATCTCTGTCGCTACTTCAAATGAACAATGAGCCTCTTGGCTGTTTCTGTGATGAATGCTCTCTTAGCCCGGCATGTTAGTCTGGGAGGACAGCCGTGTCTTGGTAGGTCTGAAGTTGTGCCAAGCTCTTTTATTTGTGCGGATTACATATTGAACAGACTTCAACGACGCTGTTATTTGAATATCCATGCAGAACTTTGGCCTACAAAAATATAACCTTTGTAGAAAACAAAGTAATCTAGCGTCTAAAAACGCTTTAGACGCTAGATTACTTTGACTTCCAGACAACCTTTCAACACAGGATAAAAGAATCCTGACTCAATCTTCAGACATTAACAAAGCCCAATGCGGTTTACCTTTGGGTTGGGTTTTTCATGTATTTGTCTAACCTGGTAATCGCTGGGCCAGAAGGTGCTGACAGCCAGCTCCACCTGGTGCCACTGTTGCCCCTGGGAGCCGGAGATATTCCACACGGCGCTGCCCTTGGGGCCGCCGTTGACCCGGACGTAGACCTGCAGGGCCCCCGGGCTGTGGCCGTCACGGCTGTACAGGAAGTAGCTGAACTGTATGCAGTGGGTGTCGTTCTCACTCAGGGGGAGCAGGTACAGCTGCGCTCGCTGGCCCCCCAAATGCTG
This sequence comes from Poeciliopsis paucimaculata, assembly GCA_903067055.1. NCBI lineage: Eukaryota > Metazoa > Chordata > Actinopteri > Cyprinodontiformes > Poeciliidae > Poeciliopsis > Poeciliopsis paucimaculata. The sequence continues at coordinate 13,440 of CAEGAD010031026.1, read as the reverse complement.
AGAGGAATTGACCATCATGAAGGACCCTGGAGGGAAAAACAGGAAGAGATTACCACTGACTCACTGCAACTCACTGCAGCATGAGCCTTTAAAAGGAGATTTGAAAGTTTACAACACTAATAAAAAAAAAGAAAGATGACCTTGCCAAGCAGCTTTAGCTATGCATATTTCACATATAGCAGATATCAGAGCATTTTCACCTGTAAGACGGAGCTAAACAAGCCAAAATATAGAAAGTAACAGGATGTAACTGGTTGGGCTTCAACTGGAACACTCCTAGGATAGAAATGTCATGTTAGTTTTCAGCCGCCGAAGATTGCCTGCCATCTTCCTATTTTTAAACCCCCGGAACAGAGCCCAAGTGCCAGAGCTGACAGGTTCAAGGATGCTTCTCAGAATATCTGTTAGTTCCTGTCAGGCTATTTGTTTGAATTTGGTGTGTCTGCTCTGCTACCTGCTCTGCCTTTGCCTCTATCACCTTCTGTCCTCAGAACTGCACCGGGTGTCAGATTGGACTTTCATCTCAGAATGAGGCTTGCAGATGTATCAGCGGCTTTTCTATTTCTGCAGCACAGCAGACTCGCCCTGGACAAGAAGGGCACCTGGCCTTAGAAAGAGGAGAAATAAGTTGGTGCTTTCAAACTAATACTAAGCTGGAGCTGAGTTGGGAAGTTTTTATCTGCCAAAGTGTTGCTTATGTAAAATCTCAAACCTCCAAAGAGTTGTTCTTTTTACATGAGAAAGTGCCATATGTGGAAGTTTAAATGATCTCCAATACTGAATGAAAGAAATTCTATTTTATAGAATCTGTCTGTATTCAACAACTAGCATGAGAAGAGTCTATAAGACGACGTGTTGATCTAACACAACTCAAATTTTGCTCTTGTTAATAATAATAATAATTATTAATCATTTCCAGGGATTATTCAGATATGTCGACGCATGTAAACACAGTTAATATGTGACGTTTCTTTAAAAAAAAAAAAAAACTTGAATATTCTTTGGGGTACAACTGACTGTGGCCACTAGATGTGCTTAGATTACAGATGTGTAAATCTTCGTCTATATTTGCTAATGTTGAAAAAACCCAATTTAGCAATTCTGGTGTTTCCATTAAATAAGAAATGAAATTAAAATCACAGGTGAATAAGCTTGTTCACGAGGTACGGCATTAAAGTCATGGCACTGGCAGATGTAAACAGTTATATGAGATATAGTCATAATTCATCATGGTGCTTGCGCTCATCATCTGTCAGCCAATCAGTGGAGACTTTGGCGTTTTATTCAGGCGTTGGCGCAACAAGCCCCGCCTACTTGGCCAGCCCGCCTATGTATGCAGTGTTTTGGGGAAATTGTAGTTGGTGATTTTACAGAGCAGTTATGAATTCAACATGTTGGAATGACACTTAACTTTTTATGAACTGTGATGCTGTGTAGCTCTGGTGGAGCCAGATGGACACTGTTCAACCCCCGACACCCCCCCCAAAAAAAACACAAATCAGCAATCATCCTCCACTGCCTGTCTTCTTCATGGTTTTTACAACTAGGATTCATTTTCATAATTTCATTTTGTGTAATTTTATGGTCAATGGAAATGCAGCTAGTGACCCAGTAAGAGCACCACTCACTGGGTGCTCTTACCCAGTAAGTGTAAGAGCACCCATGCTACTCCATGCTGACACTCCAGCCACACTGACTGAGACTCTCTCATTGACACGTTAAAGCGGCTCCAACTGACCCACCTGCTCCCAGAACCTCCAGCTGATCTGACCTCTTCAAGGCATTCTTAGATTGTGTTCAGATCATCCAATTTTCACGCTAACCGCAAATAAAACCTTACACCAGCCAGTGTTGGCCTGCTGAGAGACACAGCCGGGCCAGACAGCAGGTATCGTGGGTAGTGTAGTTGCCTGAGGACCCCAGTTGAGGGAGAGTGCAATCACAGTCTGGTCTCCGACCATTAATCATCCTGACACAGTTATTAGGGCCTAATGGCAGCCAAGGGAATGCTTAAACCAGAGAGATGGCGATAATGCTTACATTCTGACATGCAGGACGAATATCAGCACACACACACACCCCCCCCCCGCCTCATAAACACACAAACACAGACTAGCAGCCTTCCCTGCACCACTGCAAGAGCTACAGTCCTCCTGGAGCTCGCCTCCTTCCCCTTGTCCTTTCTCACCTTCTGACGTTTTTTTTGACTTTCATCACTTCTTTCTGACAAGTTGGCTTGTTTTAACACAAAATATGTGTTTGCTGTTTTCTAGTTAAAGCAATAGTTAAAAAATATCTCCAAAAAACCCCCAGCAATCTATTAGCAGGTGATGTGTCAAATCATTTCTCTCAAGGAAATGACTCAACACTCCTGAGCGTTTGGATTTCTGTTTGTGTGAATTTCATTTTCTCTTGTGGGTTATTAAGCTTCAAATAAAGTCTGGCAATATTCTGTTCATTTCTCTGTGTTTATTGTTTTTTAGGTGTTGCCAGATCAGTTTATTCCTTTGAGTTTAGTGCCTCAGATTTACCCTTGTGTTCTTCTTTTTGTTTATTTGAATTTCATTTCTTGGATCACTGTTTGGCGTTTTCTCTTTTGGTTTATTTCTTCAGTCCCAGTTCAGTTCCTTCTCTGTTAATCGGTCTGCTCCCCTGTTAGTCACCCTCACCAGTTACTGAGCTCATCCAGCCCTCCTGTTGGGTCATCACACTCACGCCACTCACCTGATTCTCCTACTTTTGTAAGTTTCTGGTTCTTCTCCAGAAAGCGGCAGATTCTACTGTTCTATGGCTGTTTCCACATACTTTGTCAATCTCCACTCCTTTTTTGGTTTTTGTCAACGTTCAATGTCTCATTCAAATTCTGTAAATGTTTCCTCTTCATGACCATTTTTATGACACAGAGCAGAAGTGGCTGTCGGTGCTGTGGATCCATTAAACCTGTTGTGACATTTCCTGGACTAGAAGTAATGATTTTACGTTTTCGATCAGAAGATGGGCTGTTAAAAGCAAACCGTAATCTTTTCAGACTTTAAGGTTTGAGAGCGGCTGTTAAGGGCTAAGTTGGAAAGAAACTCAATCATGCTATTACAAGAGTACTTATGTCAATGGGTTTTTATCAGAAAGGGCTGACATGCTGGTTAGTTGATGGAAAAATGGATGGCGCAAAATAACAGACTAAAACTTCAGTCCGCTTTAATCCAACTCCAGTTCCTTTGTCTGGAAGGACCGAGTGTTGGAGGAGGTGTGAATGGAACTCTGATGTGGACCAAAAAAGTGAACTCTGGTCCACCTTAAGAACTCGGGCTGGGTTTGAGGGAAATGAACTCTGAGGTGGTTCAAATTAATGTCAGAATTCCAAAAGCCAAAAGCAGTATCCACATGCACTGGCAAGGCATTCTGGGGAAATACAACCAAAGCAAATGTGCTCGCACTCGTGGGAGAAATGGCTAGTGATCTTTTGCCAAAGACAAAATAGAAATCCTCCAACCGCTAAAATCGGACACTACTCCATCTTTGTTCCTTCACCAAGAAAACCTCTGGAGGTTTCTTGGTTTCTCTGGAGGTTCGACAGGTTTTTCACAGATTTTTCTAATGGTTTGTTTTGGTTTGTGTAAAAGAGAACCACGGCAGCTGAGAATGGAAATGTTGCAATTTTGGTCTCCAAAAGACCAAGTTTGTCATGTTTCGAACAGATTATTAGATTATGAGATGTGCAAACACCAGAAAAATTAAGTGAGAAGCTGAGGTTCACCTTCCAGAAGGAAACAACAGTAAATCTTCAACCTGTAATTCGGTGTTATGGTTTAGAAGCACAGCTATGTTTGAAATCGGAGTATTTGTGGCATGACTTGAAAATCTGACTTCACAGTTTTGCAGTACATTGTTGCTAACACATTAAAAATCACATCGTGAATCCTTATGGAAGGATCTGTAATACAACAAAGTGATAGTGGATATTAGGACTTGAGGGGTTTTTTTCTAGCCCAAACCTTTTAGGGAAATAGAAAAAAAAAATCAAGTTGGTCAAAAAGTAAAGTGATAAAGTGAAGTTCATGGACATTCTTGATATGAAGAGAAATAAAATGCATTTCACCCAGCCTCTCTGACCACAGTGTGCTACCTCCCTCAGCTGAGCCGTCCCTGCTCCCCAAAGCGTGGATGTTATGTCAACCTGCCTGAAATATCCTGTGATAACAAGCAGCTACTGTCCTTTGAGATCTTTCTGTCTTGGACAACACTGACGTTCTTTCTCTGCCTCACAAGCTTTGCAGGAGTAAAAGCGGAGCAGTCCATTGGCTTATAGGCCTCTGCAGCTGCTTTGATGTGCCAGGGCTCCTGGGGGTGCGGTGTGCTTAAATTACTTTTTCTTCAGCTGCGAGAGCAAAAGCGACTTAGTCTTGGAGGGCAAGTCTCCAACTGTCCCTGTGAAAAACACTGCATGGAGATGAGTGGGTGGAGGCATTCACAATACATTCACAATGCACCGCTACTCTTAACATATGCAAACACCTTTAATGAACTGTCTGGTGAACCCGATGCACACTGGTGAAAGCGACGACCTGTGTGTGGGGCCACCCAGTGGTGGAGCGAGTGAACAACATCTCCCACCTTCCTGACTTAATCGCCACAAGCCGATGAGCCAGATAAACACTTCCTGACTTCCTCACCAGTAGCACAGGCCAGTTTTGCAAACAGCATTGACATTGCAGCTGGACAAATTATTCATCCATTCATATTGGGATTTGGAGCAAGAATAAAGGGGCGGTATCACGTTTTCCTGCCACATAGTGCCATTTTATAGCACAATCAAGAGACTACCTTCATTATTACCATTGTTATAAAAATTCTATATATGTATATCAAATACTACTTAAGAGAAATTTGCCTTCATGTTTTATATCTTGAATTGTGCCTCTGTCTTTTTCTGAAATTTCAGGAAGTCATCACAACATGGCTCCTCTATTAACCATTTAGCAACATTTTTAACAGTGTTGCACTGAGAAGCGGCTCCTACAATGAGCTCAGCTGTTCAGTTCCACCAGGTGTTTGCTAATTGCTGCTGGCTAGTCTGAAGGAGCCGAGTGACAGAATCATGAGGGACGCCCTGCTCTGTGAGGCAGAAGCTGCAAGAAGCTGCAAGAAGGTCTAAGAAGGAGCTGCATTTCAAAGTTGGGGCTGTGCCCACCCAGGCGTTTTGCATAGCTGAATGGTTGCCATAGAGATTTAAGGACTCAAGAAATAAGGCAACACTCCAGGTATGTTTTTGATGAGCGAATAATATTATATTGTGTTGTAAAACTCAAAAAAGTGGATTTTACATACCTCCCCTTTAAAAAAGGCATCTTGGATGTAAGCGATAGGACTTCTATGTGAAAAAGGATTAGAAAAGCAAAAGTGGATTCATATTAAAAATGTATGATTATGATTGATGCTGGAATATAAAAAAACAGAAAATAAAAATATGTAAAGGTCATCTATTTTACAAGGACTTTTTTGTGTGCTACACGTAGAGCCAAGGCTAATAATTCTAGGTCATCGTAACGTCAATTCACAAAACACCAAAGGAGCAAAGTTTGGATATTCTGTGTAAAAAAAAAAAGTCGCAGCATCTGCCCTCAGTTCAGGCTGGGTGTGTTAGTATGTCTGGGTAAAATCTGTCTTTTCCAAGACAAATTTAACCTTCAATATTTTGCACTGGTTCTTCACGTTAAGATAGCTTAAAAGGCTAAAGAGAAAAAAAAAAACAATCTGTTCCTATCTGGCTGACATGTTGGTAACGTCTCATTAAACCTGACCATAACTACAAATGTAGCACTAATAATCTTTTTTCAGACTTAACTTATTTTGTGACAACAACTATTAATTAACATCTATGAATTAAACATCCGTTTTTTTGGGGTTTTTTTGTTTGTTTGTTTGTTTGTTTGTTTTTTAGCGCTAGCTGGAGAAATAGCTTGTGGTCTTTTACCAAAGACAAAACAAAAGTCCTACAGCCACTAAATCGATGCCACTCCATTTTCTTGTTCATATTTCGTGAAGAAGGACGTTGCACTCAATGTCTTTTTCAGAGAAGGAAACTGTTTGTCAGTAGACCGTCTGTATGAAGTGAAGCGCAGAACAAGGCTGGTTGTTCCTCCTACAGCCTACAGAATTAACTCTGTTGCGTCTCCATGATGAAAAAAGATCACTTCACGTACCTTTCCGGTGTTTAGGAAACATCATACAACATGAAAAAACAAAGTCTCACATCGAGATTTACAGCAACTGAAGCGGAGAAGGACAGAAAAGATAATTCCTCAAGGTTAAAGAAAACAAAAATAAAAAAATAAAAAAATCTGTTTCCAGCTTGAGGTCAAAATGATTGATATAGCAATTAGAGAATGATATGAGCCCATAAAGATATTGCTATCTCTGATAACCTTACGCAACACCCTTGAGGATAAACACATGAACAGAAGTGAATATTGTATTAGTAGACACACACTGGTGTGAAAACCAAAAAGGAAAAAAGAAAACGTACATTCCCAGAGCAGAGACATTCTCCATAAATCTATAAAAGCTGATAAGGCTCCATCTATTTCTCCCACGACCCCGCCAAGGTTGAGGGAACATGCATTAAGAGATTAGGGGATGGCCTGGGCACCCTGAATTCATATTAGAGCGTAGGGTGGAAGCCTGAGTTACAGGTCTGGCTGCTTTTATCGCACTTACACTGGAGGTGGTGGTGGTGGGGGTAATGAAGAGCAGCTCAAAGAGCGAAAAGAAGTGTGGGAAAGCAGAGAGAGGAAGAAAAAAAATGGGGGAGATAGCGGGTGGCTTTTATGTTTGTGGTAGAGGCTGTCAGTTTTCCTTAGAACCCGTCCGCTGCCATCGGTAACGCTTTGTAGAACTCTGGCTCCATATTCCACACAGTGACAACACCATCGCTCCTTTGAAAAGGCCAGGCAAAAAAACCTGCTGCATTTTAATCACATTTTTTTATCTGATATTTTCCACGTCCCGCTGCCTTCGACGGCGTGAAAAGTCTGCTGCCGGTTGGCTCTGATGGGGACGCCATGCATCTGATGAGAGTGACCTCCCCTCCGCTCTGGGGCATCTCCAGAATTTGTTCCACATTTTCAATTTGGGCTCTGAATCCCACAGTCACCAACAGTAATTTCTTCTTTTTTTCCCCTCCATCTGATACTGTAACTCTGAGCAGGAACCACCTTGCCTGATATCGCACAGATACAAAGCGGTGGCGGTGATTGGGAAGTAGAGGGCTTTAGTGTAATCCTCCTGTTTGTTCCTTTTGTTATCTGGGTGCGAAGAGTGATTGGGTCGCCTGGAGCTCGGCCTCGTTTAGCTTGTCGGAGACGTAACTCCGATCTTTGCCATTAACAAAGCGACAGAGATTTCCCACAACATCCAAGCGGGAAGTCTGGAAAGCAGCCGCAGCAGCTGGTCGTCAATGAGACGCTGATGGACACTAAACGTCCCGCGGAGAACACGAGCCGACAGTCGGAGCTAATGAACTCCCCTGATGACGTTCTGGAATCTGGAGACTAACGGGAACAACGCAATCATTTGCTGTTTCTACACCATCGCCTCCAAGATGCGACAGCATACTGTGTGAAATATGCTAGCCATATGGGCCGCAAAAATATTCCATGCTTCTGTTCTGATCACTTAAGCCCTTAAACTACTCACCAGCAAACGCTATTTCCTGTCTTATGTTCTCTTCAGCAGAGCGTTTTCTGTCTTCAGAAACTATTTAACTATTTAGAAGTTATTATTCATCAGAAAGTCGATAGTTAACTGTAGCAATTAATTACATGTGTCTATTAAAAATCATTTCTGTCATAAATCTTTCAAAAATCTACTCTTAACCTTAACTGCGCTGGATGAAATGGCTTAAAAATGTATCACGATATTAGCATTTCATATCAGTCTATCAATAATTGTTAAAATCAATTATTATCGATCTGTTTTTTAACTATCTGAAATACTGCCAAACTGGTGACATGACCTTTCTTGTTTTATCCACAGTTTTCTTTTCTTAAGTAGTTATGAGCCACAGTAGAGGAACATGAAACTGCTGCTGTGCAACTTACTCAGCAGGTATGGAGGAATTGTACTGCCATAAATCAAGAGCACACATTTTCACTTTAAAAAATGGATTTTATGTCTTTTTATTCTCAAAACTTGTAATACTTTTGCTTACATTTTAATTGTGAAAGCAGGACTTCATGTATTTCTTCTTAAAACTTGTAACCCTTGTACTCAAAACTTCTCCTCGCGCTCACAAAACATAGAACTGCCTTTTGGCACAGTCGCCTGGCAACCTCTCAGCCAATACAATGGAAGTGTTGTACAAGGCGCGTTTGTTTCCTTCTAGTGGTTGCGCCTGTGTGGCCGTTATTGATTGCAGCAACCTGTGTTACCCATATCTATATATAGATATCATGTCGTAACTATGTTGTCTTTGGTTGGGTGAACAAAATCCTGCCTAAGATCAGTAGCTGTTAGCGATCAGTAGCGCACAGCTGGCAGATGTTTAGTGTACTCTGGACCAGAAAGCTGACGTCGTTGTTTCTCCCTACATCCAGTGGGATGAAGGAGGAAGTTTAGTCCATCTCTTCCACCGACTATAATGGACCAGGATCGTGTTGCAGACTCCAGTGGTTTTCTAACCAGAAGCCAGAGATTTAAAGAGGAGTGTTAAAAACAACACTCCTCTTTAATTAGCAGAGTTATAAACTGATGGTTTCATTTCAAAACATACAAAACTAACACTTAAAAGTAAACATTTCTATTGAAAACGGAACAATCAGAACTCAGGGGGATCAGACTCACTCCTATGCTGCCTGGTGGTCGTGTGCGTTTCTGTGTCAGTCGCTCCATCATTCTCTCGTCATCTGACTGGCTCAGCACTAATCAGCTCACACAAGTCGCCCCATCATAGTGTCATCTGATGCTGTCTCAGGGTTTCTGCCATGTCTCATTAGTTGGTTAAGAAAAATACATTCTGCGAAAAAGACCTTTAACATTCTGCAGTTAAAGGTCTCTCATTAAGACCTTTAACTGGGGCTCAGAGTCCTGCACCACAAAGCGATGACAACGCATTTACTCTAAGCTCCAGTATGCGGCTTTAATACACAATATGTTTGTTTTTTTTTTTTTTACATGTTTATTGAAATGCATCTGATTAGCTTTCTAACTTCTATCAAGGTGAAAATGATATGATAGCTTTTTATTAGGGGAATTATTACCAATAACTTTAAGAAGCCCTTTAATTTTTGTTTGTTCTGTTATTTTTCTTTTTGTCTACAGAAATATTTAGATGATGTTTGCATGGGCTTACTAGCAAATCTTTGCATAACTTGTCAATTTGTTTTACTTTTTGAGAAATAAAAACTGTTCTCCACACATTTACCTTTTTATGTTAACTGCTTGGTCTGTCAAACCGAGTTCCAACCTGTAGACCGGGCCCGCCACACAACCCGACTTCTGTTTCCCCCCGTTTATGTCTGAGCGGAATATCGGGTTGCCAGGTGTTTACCAGCTAATCACAGGTTGTCTGACTGCCAGCTATTAGGAGCTCAACAGGTAGTGAGTGGTGAGATTTCAAAGGTTTTCCAGTGAGAACAGCTCCCTGCTGAGGCCGGAAACAATGATATGATCAGAGCAAACCGAAGCAGTCGCAATATGAGTCAGACAGCTGATCAGCAAGGAGTGAAAAGGAGAGATGATGATTTACACAACATGATGAAGAGGAAGTTTAAATTCAAGAAACAGTCTGCCTTTATTCATGGAAATATGCAGGATCCTCTTCAATACACACTACTTTTACATTTTTATTTTTGTGCAGTAAAATATTTAATAGATGTTTGCATCCACATTAAAAGTTGGTTGTTTGGTAAACAGAGTTGAGAAAAAACGTTTTAAGTGAGAAAAAGACCACCTTGTTAAAAGTAGGACCTGTTTTGGATTATCTTAGTGAGAAGAAGAAGAATAGCCACTGTTTCCCCCTTAGTTTGAAATAAATGTGGTGAGAAACATCCTAACTGCGCTCTACCAGTTAGACTTGATATTTTCCGGGGACCAAAGTTCCAACATTTGTTCCATTTCCTGTGGTTCTCTTTCACACTGCACTGAGGCAATTCCTGCCCTCTCCTGTGGGGGCACTGCACCAAGACCCTCTGACGAAAAGACTGAGCACAACTTCCTTCTTCTCAAAATGTAAAGAAGAATTTAGCGGTTGGAGGATCTCTTTTTGTTTTTTGTAAAAGACAAGAAGCCATTTGTCCCTCTAGTACTAGATTCATGTGTTTGTTTTGGTTGTATTTACCCAGAATGCCCTGTGCTTTGTCCGCTTCCTGCTTTTGGAGCTGTCTCTGGTATGCTTAGCATTCACATTCGCATTCGAACCGCACCAGAGTTCACTTCACGTGAACCCAGGCCAAGGTTTGTAGGCGTACCAGAGTTCGCATTATGATTCGCATTATAATTCTGTTACCCATTCACACCTCCCAAAACCAACCGGACCTTCTAGGCAAACGGACCGGAGTTCAACTAAAGCAAACCAAACATGGCTGGTCTGAATGAACGAATTTAAAAGTCTTTTTTAACCTGAAAAAATTACCTGCAACCCAGCAAAGATCCAGTCACACACAGAGCGCAAGAGTAAGAGCCCATCATGGTAACAGGTAAAAAAAACCCCAACAACATATCATATCATTAGAGAAAACCTGGATCAGCTAAATTATTCACAAGGTATATGACAGAGTGGAAAGCTGTGAACACAAAAAATAAACTGTGAACTTAAAAAAAATAAAATAAAACTGCTCACGCAATTGGTGGGTGTATTCTGCCTTGATTAGTGTACCTGATCTAAAAAATATAATCCTGCTCTGATATTTTATGGAACTGGTATTTTGCTGCCCTGTCCTGATTCCAGGTCCAGACAAAACTTAGAATCTGGGTTGGGCTCAGTTTGCATAAAGGTCAGAGTGTCTCTGCAGGTCCGACTGAATATAGAAATATGTATCCACATATACCAATCCTGTTGAAACCAGCTACATGTACATTTTGAATATCCAATGAATTCTCAAGGATTTGCACAAAAAAGAAACAACTAAAGAAATCCCTTTTTTCTTAACCATTCATTTTCTACTGTCGACAAATGACCCACCGAGCCTCTGAATAAATAAGAAGAGAGGATTTGTAAAGTCCTCAATCAGCATCCAACTTTCAGCCCAGCTGGGCTCTTTCATGACTGAATCTTCGATACTGGTCCCTGCTCCTGCGTTGGACCGCCATTGTTCCTGCTGCTCTGAAAGAAGAATTATAGAAATATGGAATGACTGTGGAGCAGAGGGAAACAACAAAAGGAGAGGCTCAACGAGCTTTGACAAGGTAAATGTTGCCAAGTACTCCCAACTAGCACAGTCATTTTGTCCATTAAGCCAAAACAAATGATCTTTCTCTGGGAGATGTCTTTTGAAGCTGCTACTCCTGCCGCCTGAACAGAAAAAAAAAATCAGCACTGAAGGAGGGAAAACTAAGAGGAAATTGGGGTCATTTCATGTTTTCAAAGCTCAAACAGTGTTCATGAATGAAAGAACGGAAACAGGTTTCTAATGCGGGAAACAGGATTTTTCTGCCATTGGCGGAAAAACCCCCCAGAAAGTTTAGTTCATCAGGTACACAACGGGTTAGGGGAAAAACCGGCAACTTGAGATCAAGGTCATAATCGTTTGGGGTTTTCTACTGTAGTTTAGTTTTATTTTGATGTGACTTTTAATTGGTCTAATTCAGTTAGTTTTAGTAAGTCTTTGGTAGTTTTTAGGCTAGCGGTCTGCTCCTCCTGTGGTAATTTGTAAACTGCTTGGGTGGGGGAGGGCATCCATTTCACATCAGTTTAAAAGGCTAATAAATAGCTTCATAAACACAAGAACAAAGGATATTATATCCATAACTTCAACATAATTTAGTTAGTTTTATAAAGACGTAATTTAATTCCAAATAATTATACATTTTCTCCCTTTAATTACTGTTATTTTATTTCAGCTAACAAAAATGTTTTCACCTTTTCAGTTTGTGCTACTTTGTTAGTTTTAGCTAACTATATATAGATCATAACCTTACTTGAGATACACCATTCCCACTGCGCCTTACCATGGTTGGGGGTCTCAGCCCCCAGAAACGCTCTGAATTTGACTCTCCAGCCTTCCAGCTCAGCTTGAGCTCCGGCCAGCTGACATAAGAGGATGAAAGCAGACTCAGTATGGAGCCTAATCTTCTCAGTGTCAGAAATCAATAGCGAATTAGCTGCCACCAAAGGACAATGTGTGGGGTGGGTATGCTTGCTTTGTGCGGTGCTGCCGCTGTGGGGCGTTGCGGTGCATCCTGCCTGACCCCCGCCCTGCCGCTCCGGCTGCTCCGGCTAACTCCTGTCATCTGCTGCTTGTTCTGCTCTGTGGAAGAATTCCTCAGTGATTTTTGTCAAGGTTTAGTGAAATCAAAGGCAAGAGAAAAAAAAAACAGTAGACCCTAAGGCTATGGTTAATAGTGAAGGGAAGAGCACAACAGCTCTGCAGCCATAAGAAAACCATTTATCGGTGAGGGTATCTGGACAAAATGGCTCCATTTTGAAGGGTGCCTGAATGTTGGACTCTGCGGTGAAGAAAGTCAGGTGGTCTGATGAGTCTCTTCTAGAATGATGGGTGCTTCAGGGTAAGAAGAGAGGCAGATGGAGTTACACCCTCCATCATCAATTTGGTCACAAAATAACCCAGAACAACATTTAAACCACAGCTGGCCCAACTCGCCTCAGTCAATGTTCATGACTCAGCAATAGGACAGTGGGTATAAACAGCAGCCCTGAGGAGGATTAATGTCAAGGTTAAGACCAGCTGAGAACAAAAAAATTTAATGAATGGCCCAGCTCATATTTCCAAAAAAAAAAAAACATCTCAACAACAATACCCCAAACATTCTGTGAAATAAAGGGACAAAAGTGAATCCTTCCATTTTTTTTTTTAAATCTGTTGTTCAGCTCAGCACTGCAGAATACAAACTTCTCCAGTTCAATAAGTTTGGACCGTATTAATAAATATCAGTGGTGAAAATATTGCAGGAGAATGTCCGACTACTAGCTCACGACCTTATTCTTGAGGTTACTTAGATTAGGACACTGAACCTGAAGCCCGGCAGCAGTATGTACATTACATGATGCCACATAAGAACATGGATCCAGGCTGAGTAACCTGATGAGGCCTGATTATATAAAAACAGGCCAGGGTCTGAGTCATCAGTTTCTGTGTTGCCTGGCAAAAAAAAAAAAAAAAAAAAAAAAAAAAAAAAAAAAACACACAACATCATGAACCCAACCCCCCCACACAAAAGCCAAACACAGATTTTAAGATATTAATTGGCTGGAACAGGGCCGACAAA
>CAEGAD010031013.1:0-11093 GCA_903067055.1 Poeciliopsis paucimaculata | reverse complement strand
TCATGAAGACTTACTCATGTTTATGACAGGTGTTATGTCATGTTTATGACATTGTCATGACAGTCTTATTCACACCCCGTCAAATAAAGTCTTACTAAAATACTTTAATGATCCCATAGGGAATATAAATCCAATAAAGCTTTTTAGGGATGATTTATATACAATAGTTGTTCCTCTGTTTTTTTGTCAAAAAAATAATTAGCCTGATCTTGTGAACATGTTGTTTGGTGTACAGATCCAAGAACCGTTTCATTCAGCCTTACTTTTGACTTCCAGGTAAAAGATGTGGTGGGCTATGAAACACTGGGCCACTGTTTCTTTACAGAAGATGGTGCAGAGGAGAGAAACACATTTCACCACTGTCTAGGTCTGATGGTAAGAGCAGGAACTCTCTTGCCGTCAGACAGAGACAGCAAAATGTGTCGTGCTATTACCGATGGAGCGTACCCAGGATACGTGGCAAATCCAAGGCAAGACTGCAGGTAGTACCATTGAAAACATGTACGTCTATTATCTTGTCAAACCTTTTGAAAACCCCTAGTTGCATTACTCTTTTTATTGCACTATTTAACCCGCATTCAGAAACACTTTAAATTAAATGAACTAATGTGAAACATTTATTACAGAAGTGAAGCTTCCTGCATATAAATTGTAATGTCACAGTTGGAGGGGTTGAGTTGATTTTTCCAGAATGTGAAAGCAGACTTTTGCAACAAGAAAAACAGGTATTAACAGGTATTATGGAGAACTAATATTTAGCTTTATCAGAACAAGAATCCAGAGAAACCCCAAACAGCTTCTATGGGCAACTTATTCTTATTAAACAAGGGGAATCAATATCTCGTTTTATACTTTTACCCAGAAAAACTGGAAACCCCCACTAGTTTATAAACTATGGGCTACTTATTCTTATTAAACATCGGGAACCAATATGTACTTTTACCTTTTTCTTTCTTTTGGTTTTGTTTGTATTTCCTTCTAATTCACTTTGAACTGCCTCGTTTCTGAAAATGTACTACATAAATAAGATTACCTTACCTAAACAAATCCACATTTTTCACAGTAATTACATTTCTAGCAATGCCGGTAACTAAAAAGATCATCCATGCACCCTCCTCCCAAAGAATTGTCTAAACTAAAACTAAGATCATAAATTATACATGACAGTAAATTTTGAAAAGAATTTACAAGGAGGCATAGAAAGTAATTAACTCGGATCTGTCAGTATTTCAAAGCAATCTGCTCCTGGTCAGTACTAATTAATGACCAACAAAATAAGCACAAAAAGTAAATAAAAACATAACCTAAAAAAACTAAGAGCAGACTGAACAGAAACAAGGTTGCTCTAATCAAAGAATAAGAGACAAAGAAACACAGAACAATAAATAATCCAAAACCCTAAGCAACCCAATATCCTGGCAAATCCCTGATAATGACTTAATTTTTTTAGGTGTTTGCAAATTCAGAAAAAAATTATAATAAAACCAGAAATTAATTTCACAACTTCTGCTTAACACTTGATCCACCTTTGGTAGCAATTACAGCCTCAATTCATTTTGATTCATATGATGCCACAAGATTAGCACACCTACCTTTACGCAGTGTCACCCATTCGACTCAGCAAAACTAATGAATGGGAGTGTGTCTCTGAAGCCACTGGTTATCTTGACCAAATGTAATGAGTCGTTGTCATGCTGAAACATGAACTGTCTCCTCAGTCTGAGGTTATGGGCACTTTGGAACAAGTTTTCATCCAGGATGTCACTGTAAAATGCTGCATTGATGTTTCCCGATATCCTGACTGCATGGTCCAAGAATCTTTCAGGTGCCTTTTTGCAAGCTGCCATGCGTTCAAATTCAAAAGTACATTTTTAATCCCAAAAGGGAAATTAAATGGTGATGTAACTAATACATGGCATTCGTAGTCTTCTCTCTGACTGAAGCACTACTCCCCCGATCAGTCATTAGGTTGGCAGCTCATGGAAGAGTCCCAATAGTTACAAGCCTCTTCCATTTACGAATGATGGAGGCTGCTGCACTTATAGATAGTTCCCACATGTGGTCACTCCTCCTACATCCGGTGGCTCTGTTGCTATCTTGATAGTACGAAAGCAGTTTTCCATTTTATTGATTGCATGTAAGGGAACCTGGACTGATGGATATTGTTGGATTCAAGAGGGATAACAAAGGTGATAAAACATTGAACAGAAATTTTTGTTACATCCCATGAAGGTGAGCAAACTGCTGTGAAGCATCAACGAATATGACAGTCAAATATCCAGAGGAATCAGAAGCAGTGATGTGCGGTGAGGTTCATAGATGGTGAGCCTCTGACTGAATCATAATCAGATTTACAAATATAGATGCCCTGCGTGTTATTGTTTACATATGGAAATGTTGCGCGTACAGACAACACTGGAGAGCAAAAAACTATTCCTTTACTTGCCATCCATAGCTACACCACCATTGTACAATAATTCCATTAACTCAATGAAACTTGTAAATATTATTAATTTAGTGCTGTGCTCCACAGCAAAGGAAAAAAACCGCTGAAGTACAACTCAAAACCACTTCTTTCTTGCCCTCTGTGTTGGCCAAGCTGCGCGAAGACTCGTTGCCATAGCAACTGATCACAAGGCCGCTTTATGTTTCAGGATTCAACACCAAAAACACTCAAATATTTCCCACACAAAGAACTAAAGATTCAGTCTGTTGCAGTAGTATGGTTTTAGGCTTAATGTTTATTTTGCAATTATAATTGTAGCATATTTATAAAGCTTATACACTATATTCTAAATGAATGTAAATAGTTTGTGACCAGTAAGGTCAATGGGCTAGTTTTCTAGTTCTCTCAGAAGATAGATACGACTCATGAAGGAGCAGACAGACTAGAAGACCGCAGTTGCGAGTGCCTTGTATTTATAGTGAGAAAAATTATATACATATTTACAACATCAGTGAAAAACATCCAAATGGCTATATAAAATGCGCAAGAGAAAAACAAAAACAAAAAATCAATCCCACAGTTCCATAATTGATGAACCTACACCCTTTAGTTCATCCACCCTAAGCTGGGGTTGGTTAGAGGTCCCAAGCAAGGTAATTATAAAGTGCTTGGTGCAGGTCATGGACTGACATAAGTCAGATCAGAATGGGGACAAATTGTTTGTTGGCTGCGAAGATCCTCCTACCAGCCTGGCAGGAGATCAGAAGTCTTCACACACAAAGAGTGCAATCTTTCTTTGGGCTCTATGCCTGGACTTTCAGTTCATCATCAAACCTTGCCTGAATAATAAAACAGGACCATTTTCTCAATGTATATATATAATCAGAACATTCTAGTGTGCACATAAATTTCAATAAATGGCACTCTTTGCACTATAAATAATTCTAAATTCATTTTCACTCAATATGCATATTCAACTAATATGCATATTGATATTTATGTAAGCATCGTACGGAATTAAGAAGAAAGAATAACAACGCTTAACTGACCTGCAGCTCTGCTCCTCCCAACGCTTCCCCGCTCCAGCTAATATACCTAGCAGATGAGCTGCAGTGGTACTTGTGACCCTGATACTCAACAGCAACTGGCTGGATAGTAGTCTCGCGAGAATCGCTGACATATTAAAACTATTGTGAACTTTTAAGAGATAAAGGGGACATGGAGTGGGAAAATCCAGAGAATGAGGGAATGGAAATTAAAATTTACACCCGGGTTACATAATGCTAATCTAACACAGCAGTGGCAGGGTCCTTTTTCTGCATTCTTTACACATACAAAGTGTAACCAACAAAATACACATTTCATTACAAAACTACATTTACCTTTTTCAAAACTAAATGAAAAAGGCTCATTCTGCACAAAAATATCCATTCATCCAAAGCCAAATCTATCCTCGACATCCCAAATGTTTTTAGAACTGCGATCTGACTTTAAATATGAGTGGTTGACTGCTCATGTTTGAGACTTTTTAGCAAATTATTTGAGTCACAAATCACGAGTCCACACAGTGCCACAAGCTGAGAAAAGAAAGGGAAAGGAAACCAGAAACGGCATTTTCTAGCACGACATCCACAAAGCTGGGCTTTTCTTTCTGTTTGAAAAGAGCGGTACCCTTCTGTCTCATAGATTGAGGCAAACCTTCAGCTTCGTTGATGGTCTTCCTTTAGTTATTATTTCCAGCTTCGATTGAAAATCCACTTTAGAAAATTGTTTAAGTAGTCTTTATTTTCCTATAGACTACTACTCCCAACCCATATCTCTATATAATACCCTTACAGGTGCCCAGCCCACACGGGCTTACAAAACACAATAAAACATATATAGCGTGTTCCAAATTATTATGCAAATTGGATTTAAGTGTCATAAATATAAAATATTTTGTTGTGCTATTAAATTTATTGATGTTATTGTGTGTCAGGGCTCTTTGAATCACTATAACTATCACTATAATTAACTTCAGAGAGCTGGGTTGATTAGTTTGTCTGGTGAGCTCAATTAAAGGAAATCTACTTAAGAAGATGTTCCACATTATTAAGCAGGCCACAGGTTTCAAGAAATATGGGGAAGAGAAACGATCTCTCTGATGACGGTGTAGGGCCATATGACAAGGTATGAAAATATTAGATATTTAATGAAAACTGAAACGTTATACTGTGAAGAGATTTGTGGCTGATTCAGAACAAAGATGGGTTTGTACAGATAAAGGCATAATGAGGAAGGTTTCTGTTAGACAAATTCATGGGATTAAGAGAGGAGCTGTTAAAAGGCCCTTACAAAGCAGCAAACAGTTATTTGAAGCTGCTGGTGTCTCTGGAACTTAAAGGTGGACGATCCTCCAGAGGCTTGCAGTGCATGAACCTACTATTTGGCCCCGCTAACCAACTCACTAGCAGAAACAGTCGCAGTGGGCCCAGCTGAACATGAAGAATCATTTTCAAACAGACTTGTTCACTGCTGACTGCTGTGCAACCCTGGATGGTCCAGATGGGCGCACTAGTGGCTTGGTGGTGGACGGCCACCACGTCCCAACACAACTGTTACATCAGCAAGGAGGTGGTGGAGTCATGCTTTGGGCCATGCTCTCGATGTGAAGGAGCAGCGGCTCTACTCTATGTCCCTCCCGGATGACTGAGCTTCTCACCCTATATCTAAGGGAGAGCCCACACACCCTACTGCAGAGGTGGACAACTCCAGGCCTCGCGGGCCGGTGTCCTGCAACTTGTAGATAAATTCAACACAAATAATGAGGTTATTAGCAGGGCCCTAGAGAACCTGACTGCACTTAGGAGGTGATTCAGCCGTTGGATTCAAGTGCATTGGACCAGGGAGACATCTAAGAGTTGCAGGACACTGGCCCTCCAGGATCAGGTTTGCCGTGTGAAAGTCTTTCTCCATGGCCTCTCCAAACTCCTCCCATGCCTGAGTTTTTGCCTCAGCAACCACTCGAGCTGCATGGCGCTTTACCTGCTGGTACCCATCAGCTGCTTCTGGAGTCCCACAGGCCAAAAAGACCTGATAGGACTCCTTCTTCAGCCTGATAGCATCCCTCTATGAAGGTGTCCACCAACAGGTTCAAGGGTTGGTGCCATGACAGGCACCGACAATCTTGCGGCCACAGCACCGATAAGCCACCTCGACAATGGAGGTGTGGTACATGGTCCACTAAGACTCAATATCCCCACATCCCCCGGGACATGTTCAAAGTTCTGCTGGAGATGGGAGTTAATGCTCGGTCTCACAGGAAAGTCTGCCAGTCATTCCCAGCAGATCCTCACAACATGTTGGGGTGTGCCAGGTCTGACTGGCATCCTCCTCCACCACCAGAGCCAACTTACCACCATGTAGTGGTCAGTGGACAACTCTGCACCTCTCTTCACCTGAGTGTTCAAGACATACGGCCGCAGATCCGATGAAACCATGACAAAGTTGATCATGGAACTGCGGCCTAGGGTATCCTGGTGCCAAGTGCACATATGGACACCCTTATGCCTGAACATTGTGTTTGTTATGGACAATCTGTGATGTCCAACAGAACAACAGAACACCACTCAAGTTCAGATCAGGGGGGCCATTCCTCCCAGCCACGATCCTCCACCCACGTGAGCGTTTAAGTCCCCCTGCAGAACAAGGAGTCCCCCAGCAGAGGCACTCCCCACTATCCCCTCCAAGGACTCCAAGAAGGGTGGGTAATCTGAACTGCCGTTCGGCCCATAAGCACAAAAAGCAGTCAGAACCTGTGCCCCCACCCGTAGGCAGAGGGAGGCTACCCTCTCGTTTAACGGGGTATACCCTAATGTAAAGGTGCTGAGATGGGGAACAACAAGTATGCCCCCTCCTACCCGCACCTCTCACTGTGGGCAACTCCAGAGTGGAAGTATGTCCAGACTTTCTCAAGGAAACTGGTTCCAGAACCAGAGCCATGCGCTGAGGTGAGACCAACTATTTCTAGCCAGAACTTCTCAACCTGACTCACCAGCTCCAGCTCTGTCCCCACCAGAGAGGTGACATTCAGTACCCCAAGAGCCAGCTTCTGCAGATTGCCAGGGCCCCCTCCCTCAGCCACCACCCATCCCACATTGCACCCAACCCTTTTGGCCCCTCTCACGGGTGGTCAGAGGGGCCACCTGTGAGAGGGGCCTGCCAGAGGCCCGTGGCAGGAGGGACCCATGTCTTGTCTTCGGGCTGAACCCAACTGGGCTCCATGGGTAAAAGCCTGGCCACCAGGCGCTTGCCATCATTACCCCCCTTGCAGGCCTGGCTCCAGAGTGGGACCCCACTTACCCGCGTCCCGGTGAGGGAACACCAAATCCAAAGTTTTGATCCATTAAAGGGGTCTTCAGGCTGTGCTCTGTCTGATCCCCCACCTAAGACCGGTCTGTCCCTCTACCGTGATATGGTGGCAGCCCAAAGAGAGGCTTATACAGTTCATTTTCTGAAATATAAGCGTGTAATTAAAGATTTGTGAAACTCATTGGCATAAAACTTTCAAATTGATTCTTAATATATTTTGTCCTTTCTAAATAGGAATAATCCTGTACAGGAGAAACAAGACCATCAGAAAACAAATCTCCAAAGGCAGCTTGCCACCTGTGCAAAACCTTGTTAATATCAAGACATACAGAGCCATCCTCCTGAATCACTTCTAAAGGGATGGTTTTAGTTTTTCAGGGGCCTATTTGGTTGATCAAGTTCCAAAATGCCTGAGGGTTACGAGTTTGGTTAAAGTCATTTATGCCTGACCTTTTTAATATTTCCTCTTGTAAGTTCTAAGTATTTTATCAAATTTACTTAATTTGTCTTTAAATTCAGTTTTTAACAAATATTGCTCATATCATGTCATTCCATAACACTTTTGATTCCTAGTTCCAGTAAAATCTATTCCTTTTGTCTTGTCTCGTAATACCACTAATAACTGTTTTACTGGATCTTATAATCCAGTAAAAAAGACATAATTAGCTTACCATACTTTCAGAAAATTTTGACAATTGACATGCTTAAGCTGGTCGACAAATGTACCAGCCACAGACAGCAATGAAACATTTGAAAAAGGGCATGATAAAAATTTTCTAGAGTAACTGTCATGAAATGTGGTGTAGATGGTGAGGCAGGTGCTTGGAGACTCAGCCAGACCCAGATAAGGCAAGAAAAGCCCTAAGTTTAATGAAGACGAACAGGTACAAAATCCAAAAAGTCCAAAATCCTGGCAGCACAGCAGAGCAGAATACAGCGGCTCAGCACTGGTAGCAACAGGCTTACGAAGGACTGGGAAACACATTCGACAAACGACAAGAACCCGACGAGGAACAAAGGACACAGGTGGGGTTAGATACACTGAGGGTAATCAAGGGAACAAGACACATCTGGGAAACAATCAAGGGGAAGACAGGACAACAAGGAGACTCAGGGACACAGAAAACTTAAAAAGCATACTGAAAAACAGTGAACATGACAGTAACCTTTTGAATTTAAGTTGGGCTGTCCCTTACCAGGTGTGGGGCTAATGTTTCCTCGATCTAGTAAATCAAGCCATTTTTATCATGGCTCTCTATTAATTCATTTGGAGTATAAATATCTAAATTAACAAAGGTGCATAAACAGTTGTGAGTAGTGATAATATAATCCATAACTGCTCTTCCTTTTACAAATACTTAAGTGTCATTATTATTCCCAGGTATTCGACCATTTACCACGCAGCACTTGTTTTTTTTACAGTATCAGTTAAATATGTTCCAACTGGAATATCTACATCAATTTCATTAGTATAATCTTATAAATATTCAATTCAACTATTGAATTCCCCCTAACATAGATGGCATCCATTTTAACCAGATTGTAGATTTTAACCAGATAATTATATAATCTATGTGAATAACACCAGTTAGATCCCTCTGGAGAGAGATAACATGGAAATAAAAGTAAAGAATATTTTGTCTTCACATGCTTTAACTGAATACAAACAATACTATTAATACATTTATAAACAGAAATAACATAAAACTGCAACAGATAAGAATTTTTAACTAAGAATTGGAGCCCACCAGAACTTCTCTTGGCTCTAATATGCATCTTTCTATTCTGTCTAAACCAAGTGTAACCATCAAATTTCATTGTGTTTTGACCAGATATATGAGTCTCATTGAGTGACATAAAGTCTGATTCAAACTTCTCATCCATTTATATTCCAGTGTACAAGAGTATATTGAACATAACTAGCAGGTTGGGCTGAGGAACTTCAAACCTCAGCTGACCATGACGATTCCATGTTGTCATCCACCGCACCAGTTGGACCATCAACTGGTGAGATCTTTTTTGGATCTCACCAGTTCCAGACTGTCCTCGGTCATTTTGTCGCTTTTTAACTCTGCCGTTTCCATAAATGTAGTACTGACTGCTCGAGGGTACCTGATCTAGTAACGTTTTAAAGTTTAGTTCAATAAGCCTAAACATTAAAACCATGAATGGCTAGAATGGTATTGAGTGATAACATTTTATTTCTTTCAGTTAGTTCTATTTCACTATACATATATTTTTCCCAAATCTTCCCTTTCAGTGCATCTTCAACTTTCTGGATTGCCAACCCCAATAATAACCTCATCAATTGTGCTGCTGCAGGCTCAGAAGTAAGTGTAAACCCATCAACCCCATCCCCTATCCCTCAGATCCATACCTGTCTCCTTAAATGTTTTCAACTTATGTATACCTTACAGAAACAAGTTGTCTATTGTGATTTCTGCAAAATATAGAATAACCTTAACAGCATATTTTTTCTTTCTAAATTTGCAACCTTAGGAAACAGGTTTCTGGTTTATTTTTCATCATGTGCCCACTGGCCCTTCAGAGGGTCTTTACTCTCCTGGACACACTGAACACACGCCCATGGGACAGTTTACCAACAACAGAGCCCACTCCAACTACAGGGTAAGCCTGAAGGATAGAGTATTGTGGGGAATAGTGATGTTAAAACTATAATTCAATTCAAACTTGAAAATTTGCATTTCCTGCAAAAATGCAGTGTGAATGCTTTTTGCTGAATGCTTTTGGTGAAAATGCATTTGAAGGCAACTGTAGAGTACTTGCAGAAATGTAAGAAATGGGCAGAAGCACCAGAACAAGCCATATTCCTGCAAAAGACCTAAGTGGCAGTGGCGTATCTGGCCCTGTTTTATGGGTTTTTAAGCCCCCTAAAACTGTATCTCAGCACCCATGAATAGGATTGCCTTAAAAGGGCAAAGCCATACAAAATAGAACTGCTGGATTTCTTAAGGATGCAGTCTTCTGTCTCCAATGCTGAACCATGGATTCGTTCACACCAAGTTTACGTGCAGCGGCTATCAATCTGTACTGCCAGATTGATAGCCCTCAACTTAAAAATGTCTTTGTGTGGTTTCTATGATGAGGGGAGTATGAGTTCGAAGAAATTTCTCAGTCGTGCCTGCTGCTAACATGTGGTTGTCCTAAATAAAAATTAGCACTTCATTCTTTGATTTCCAATTTTGACCTCCAATGATTCACTTCCTACGGAGCCCTCCAAGGGACATGGGGATTTTTTTTTTTTTTGCTTTCCCTTGCAATACTGTACTCATCAGTTTATGCGGCACAATTGAATACTGTAAGCCTTTCTTATGGTGGCCACCGTACTTTCTGCTTTAATATAAGGTTATATAATGTGTTTCCATGAATGTTAATTTAATTTAATTTGTTAATTTCTATGTGAAATAGCTGGCGTTTTATATATTTTTCTTTAGTATGGAAATGGACCACAAACCTATGATAAAAACAGAAACATTCCGTAAGTAGGAAAGAAATAAAACTACATTCTAATTTGGACTATTTCTGAGTTATTATCACAGGGTAATCAGTCATCTGACTGTTGATTGTGTCTGTGTTGTGCTGGTTGTCTGAATGGCTTAAAAGGCCATTTTCATGTGCAGTTCCATCTCAACCTTAACAGGCATAAATATGCAGTGAATAAATCAGTTTTCAATCAGTTTTTTGTTTTTTTTTGCACCAAAGAGTTAATAACATATTTCATTATTATAAAACACGGCAAACTAATGGTGGTAGAAGGCCGCACTGGGTTAACTCTGGGAACCTCATCTGTCCGACTCGTGTATCAATCAACTCCAAACCATTTCTTTGTTCCGTCACAAATATTGATTTATTCCATTTTGATTATTATGCTCCGAACTTTGCAAGGACTGACAACCCCGATGACCCGGTTCCTCACATACACAAAGTTGAGGTGCTGGAGGTGCCATCATGGGAGGACAAGCCCCTACATAGGATATACCACCGGCAAAATGTACCACCGGTTGCCTAGAGACGGACACTACGCAGCTGCGGTGAGCTGCTAGCAACCCGCGTCTTTTTAAAACGTCCTCTACCTGATTACATGTCCTTAGAAGAAACAACGCTTTCAAAAATATAGACGTGAGTGAAAAGACGCGCATTATCATCTGAACAATTTCCATGAGGATGGATACTGTGAACATCGATCGACAAAAACAACGATGTGTCCGTCGTGGTGCAGTTTGCTGCTGTGTAATAGACAGAATGGATCAGGAGAGGAACTGCAGACCCATCAGAA